>QANX01002641.1:0-70905 GCA_003254975.1 Ochetophila trinervis | reverse complement strand
TATATCATATAAAATTTTAATTGCTAAATTTATTATATCATAGAAAATATATATGCTAGCAATTGAATTTTAAAATTTATATACTAGCAATTTATAAATATAAACATATATCATATAAATATTATATGCTAAATTTAAATGATATAAAATATATATATGCTGGCAATTTATATGATATAAAATATATATCATATTTATTTTAATTGTGAAATTTATATATTTTATTAGTACATATATATATAATTATATATTTCTACATATATAAATTATAATTTAATATATATATATATATTAAATGAAAATTATATATATTAAACATATTAAATATTTAAGTAGCTAAATATTTAAATTGGTGTTGCCAATTTAGGAAAATGCGATGCTGGTGTCACTAATGATAGGTAATAAGCGATACCAAGATCATTAATGAGTGAAATTTTATCTTCTTTTGTAGCGATTGGTTTTTTTCACGTAAAAGTTTTACGAAAATGCTAAATATTTATTGCGGAATGTATTTTGGGTGTTGCTAATTATGTTTCCTGCCTAATTATTTAGCGACGTGTTAAGTTCTTGTGTTGCGAATAGTTTTAGCATGCAAATTTTTCGTAACATATGTCGAATATGTATTGCGGAATGTATTTGGCAGGCAAATATTTTGCGACACTTGTCGAATGAGTGTCGCTGGATATATTTGGTGCGCAAATTTTTTGCCACATTTGTCAAATGCATGTCGCTAAATCTTTTTCGCACCACTATCGAAAATCTTTGTTTTGTTAAAAAAAAAACGATGCAATAATTTTGTGTCTAGAATTAGTTTTTCGTCACGCAATTTTTTTTCTATGGCATCATTTGGTGTCGTGGATTCACGATTCGATAATACAATTCGCATCCTCGTTTTCTTACTTCCATTTTACAGAAATTTAATAAATTGCTACACTGAATCACAACTATTAATTCCCCCAATATCTATCTCATTTTTCCTATCAATAATCGTTCAGGATTTTAGCATTGCATTGCATTGTTGAATACACAAATACCAAAATGGTATCTCTGAGATTCCAAAACACTCTTTTCTCTCCACTCCTCCGGTGCCCAAACTCCCAGCAAGACTACCTGAATGCCCACAATGCAGCATGAGCCATAGTCGGATCATTGACGTGGAATGACAATGCCGAGGAGAATGCAGGCTCGTGCATTCTTGTGGGCTGTACAGTGAAAACCTTGCATGGAGTAGCAGTGACCTTTTCTGCACTACGGCAGTGAACTTGTGGGTGGCAGTGAAGTCTAACTATGATTCCAACTCCTATGTTGGGGGGCAACAGTGCTATGTTGGGGGGCAACAGTGCGGGCATTACACTCAGGTAGTTTGTCTAAACTCGGTTCATTTTGGGTGTGCTAATGTTTATGCAACAATGGGGGTACTTTCATTACTTACAACTATATGATTCCCCTGGCAACTTTATTGGCCAGCGTCCTTACCAAGCTAAGGTGCGATAAAAGAAATTTTTTTTCCATCTAAAACAATTTTTTTCATCTAAATGCTTCTTATTATATATATTTCTGTAAGCTAAAATTTATAATTAACAAAATAAAATTTAGAAGCACTTACATAACTAATTAAATCTAGTTATTTCTTGGTGAACGGAGATTAAATTGATAACTTCAAACAATCCTGAATTTTTAATAATAATTTTTGACCAAACAAAATTTTGAGATATAATTATTTTTGAATAAATGTTAAGTTAAAATTTATTTGAGTTTAATTAAACATAATGCTAGACTTGTATATTTCAATAAAATGCATGTGCTCCAGCTTTCTCAAGGACAAAAAGTCATTCAAACTCCATTTTACCTCTGTTTCCCTCCCTCATTGTCTACCTAAATCAAGCATTATTCACGCAATTTTCAGCTGGGAAATTCGGATATCTCCACCACCTCGTTTGTTTCTCATCTGCAGTGAAAAAAAGATAATGGATTTTCTAATAAACAACTCATCTTCTTTAGTTCTTCATTTTGCTGGGCAGTTTCTAGGATTTTAGTGCTTCACAAAAATTTCAGTTAGTTCCGGTTGAAAGTCATCAAGGTATGGTGACAGGACCCACTTTGGAAATCCTTCTAAGATTCCCAGGAGGAACCTCGCCTGAGAAGATCCAATCATAACCTTTAGGAGATAACAAATAGAATCTTCTCCGAAAGAGGGTTTGATAAAAATATACTAAATAACTAGAATCAAAATACAATATAAAACAAGATTCATAGAATCTATAATCAAACAATCAAATTTAAATAATTCAAAAAATATGTGGAAAGTCAGAGCCATTAAGTTAGACCAACCAAGATTTATAAAAGTAGTACAATCCGAATGGTATAGAGGACAAAGTAGTAGAGTCTAATACATAATCAAACGATTACAACGGTAGAGTTAGAACAAATGCAAATATGTGAAAAGTCAGAGCCACTAAGTTAGACCAACCAATAATTATAAAAGTAATACAATCAGAAAAGAATAGATGATAAAATAGTAGTGTACGATACATAATCAGAAGAAATAAAATCATATTCATCAAAACGAATGTGATACATGTTGTAGCTAACGAGCATTTAGCTTCATGAATATATGGCAAGTACATCAAACTATCTAGAAAAGCTTGAACAAATACTTCAAGATCTTGTGGTCCGTGAATATCTGGCAAGTAGCTCTATACAAATAATATCTCCAAGTCTTGAGCGCGAGTATCATTGCGTCTAGCCTTTCCCAATTCAACATGGCCACCACCTATTGAGGATCCATGTAAATCCCATTGGCTAAGACTACATGACCAAGAAATCCTACTCGGCCTAGCCAAAATTTGCACTTGCTGAATTTGGCATTAAACTGGTTTTCCCTTAGGGTCTACAAAACTCGTCTTAAGTACTTCTTGTGCTCTAATTGTTCCTTTGAATAAATTGAAATGCAACAATGAACACAATAAAAAAATTATTGTCAAGATCTTGTAACTGCTACTTCAACTCGTTTAACTTGGCATGAGCTATTTGATATGGTGGTAATGATATAGGAGTGGTATCTAGAGTTAGATCAATCGCAAAACCAACCAAATTTTCAAGAGGTAACCCTGAAAGGTCCTTTGGTAAACATATTCAAAAATTCCTTCACTACTTTGTCTAGTTTGATTTTGCTAATTCTTGTATCAATAACATGAGCCAAGTTTCAATGCATCTCTTTTGTAATAAACGACAAGCAGTAAAAGCAAATATCAAACCTATAGGTGAACCTCATTTGTCTCTGTAGAAAGCCACAACTAGAAATTTTGTCCTTTCAAAGATCACCTCTTTACTTGGTTATTAATGGAGGAGTGCTCTAACAGCCAATCCATACCGAGGATCATATCTACATCATTAAAATCCAATAAAACTAAATCAGCTGCCAAATCGAGCCCTCCAAAACACAAGGTGTTCTGTTATAACATCTGACTAAGCCATTGAAAGACTCTTACAAGTGTAGCGATCTCTAAGTTGGTATCCAAGGAACTAGAGTGACTCCCACTCGAGCTATAAACTTTCAGACACAAATAATTATGTTCCCTATGTCTATATGGATAGAAGCATCAAAACCAAGGAATGGAAGTATACCTATAAAAAAATATGGGGATGCAAGTTTCTTTTGTTGAGTCATGGCAAAGATCATGCCATGACATACTGGTCTGGACTGCTTCTTTGTCCAGTACCTTTGACTACTGCAATAGAGATGGATACAATTCTAGAAAAGGGATTCACTAACTGTCTAGTACATGGTGTCGATACCAACTTAGAGATCGCTACACTTGTAAGGAAATTAGTTTTGATAATGATCGATATGTCCGCAACTAAAACAACCAATTCCCATATGATAGCGGCCATGTGTTACCTACCGCAACTACTACAGGGTGTCCTGAACACACCTTCCATTGCTTACCTCTGCAACTCGCTACAAGAAATGATATTTTTCCCAATTCGGAGACCTGCTGATCCTCTCATTTTCTATCCCTTTTACCTTTACCCAGTAGTCATTCACTTTTCCTTATACTTTTCCTTTCTTTTCCCACTAGTTAATGATTAACCTCTCTTTTTCCTTGATCATCTTCTCCTCCTACATTCCTTCCTTTCCACCATTTTTGTACATTTTTGTACTTGATAAAGAGAGAGGAAAGAGTGAGACCATTTTTCCTTCACTAGGGTTGAGTTAGGCATTGGAGGAAGAACGCCGGTACCTCTTTGACTGTCTGTCTATCTTGTAGATTCCGACATGGCTGCATGGTTGACGTGGAACTTGAGCTGTACGTGGAGCTCGAAGAAGCTGGACCAGAAACAAGTCACAACAAATGGCACCGTCTGTTGTAAACAGTTTTTTGTTTCTATTACTTAAATTTGAGCTTGTTCTTTCTTTAGCTTCTTGTCTTTTCCAGAGTAACCGTATTGGAAGTTTTTTGCCTTTTAGTTTTTATTTTATTTTGGTAGCTCTAGTTTTATGGGTTTTTCTTGTGAGATTGATAGTTCTAAAAGTTTGCTAGTTGTAGCATTGGTTTTGCTTAGTCTGGTGGTCTACTGTGTTAACTTTTTTGGTATTTTGTATATGTGATACTTTTTCGTGGGTTGAGATTAATGGCTTAGTTGTTATTTTTTTCTCCAAAAGAAAAACTGTTGTGGTGAAAATTATATTACTCGCAAGTGCACGAAACAACAAGTAATAAAGTGATTTTAAAAAAAATAGAATATCAATACAAGAAGAATACTGTCTCTAATGATGAAAATAAATTCTATTGCCAATTAAAACTAGGAAAGTAATAGAGTGACTGTTTGGTTGGTTGGTTTTGTAAAGCAAAGCAAGAGTTAAGTTGAAAGTAAATTAAGAAAGCAAAGTAAAGCAGCAAAAGTAATAAACACATTAAGAAAGCAAAGTAAGATAGTGGAAGCATTACACTCAGGTAGTTTGAAATTATTGATGGGATAAGAATTATGATTTCATCACTATTAATCATATTTAATTTATAAGGATGATAAATTCATTAAGTTAACCTCTCTTTGATCAAAAGTAACTAGAAGTTGATTCATCAATGCGTTTTAGTTTAGCAAGCACAAGGTATTTAATTATTCATAATCTAAATACCAAAATTTAAGCCCTAAGACATGCAAACCCTATAAGCTCTTGTCAAAGTTGTCACTAAGGCATGCAATATTCCTATTCCCATGTATTTCATTGTCTATTCATATTATATTCCTTATTCCTAAATCAATATAATACTAGATCTATTCACCTTTTCATAAAAGCATTAAAAACTACAATGAAATTTAACCATGAATTATAAACATGCATTCACAACTAAATATTCATAATAGGGCTACATCATAATTCTCATAAAAGTTTAGCCACTCATGTTCTTAGAAATAGCCATCAATAAATTAAAAAAATATATATTATGAATGACAAAAAGAAGAAGAAAAGAGAAGAAAAATCCTAAAGCTTGTGGCTGCCGAATTTCCCCTCTTGTTCTTCCTTCAATTGTTTTTTCAAATATGCTTCCAAACCAAGGTTGAATTTTCCACGCCTGCTGGCCAAAATTCTCCTTTCTCTAATTTCTTTTTGTAGCTGAATTATTTTAAACCTTTAGAATTGTGTCTAGAATATAATGAAAAATAGTCTAAAAGAAAACGATGAACAATGTAGAAGAGAGACATCCTTTTAAAGCTCCAACGTGTAGGGTATTTATAGGAAAAGAGTGCTAGTAGAGCTAGGAAAAACTCTAGAGTTATAATCTTATCCTAATATTAATTTTTCAAGATAATAAGAAACAAAATATGGCTGGCCCTATGCGGACAAATAAGTAATTGGTGCCTTCAAAATGATGTCACACTCACAATTAGATTAGGAAAGTAATTCATTAAGAATTCAATCTCATTCCAAGTCTAATTCCATCTTCAACTAATACTCCAATTAATATTATTGAAATAATATGACTTTCCAAGTTGTATGTGATGTAGCAATAATAACACACCTTGGCTGGAGAGTGATGATGTGGCAATTCCAATCATTCATGCATAGGTGGCATCTTAGTTGGCAACGACACTTTCCTTTTTATCTTCAATGTTCATCAAGAATATTCGAAGTACACTTTGGATAACAAAATGAACTCCAAATTCACTGATTTTAGTTTAAAAAGTTAGTTTTATGTCTTATATTTTCAGACATATCTTGATCGCACAAAATAGATACTAGGAAGGCACTCAAATGTCAATTTCCCCAAAAACGTATAAGTCTGTCGCAACTGCTAAACATATCTATCTTCAAAATCAAACTGGTATTGATTGGCTCTTCCAATTACAATGAAACTTTACATAATTGAACCTTGATGAATCTTAAATCATTAGAAACTAGAATCACACAGAAATGCCATGTGTAGCTATAGATATGATTTATTTAGTAAAGAGTAAAGATTGCGCAGAAAAGACAGCAATTTCCAGCATTTGTTCTTTTTCCTCTAAAAATAGAAAAACACAAAAATTTAGTATTTTTATTTAACAAATAACTCAACTAGAAAAAATCCAACATAAAATATGGCATAAAAATAGCCCTTATCAACTATCAACTATCCCCAAATTGTACTTTGGTAGTCCCTATCAAAAAAAGAAATAATTAAAAATACATCTCCTATAAAATATACCCAAACACCTTGATGGAGTGCCTCAAAGATTGCATAATCATATTAATTCAAAATTAATTTCCAAGCAATTATGCAAATTCTATACCCTATCTTCTATTCAACATAATTATTAATTTCAAAGTGTGCGTGTGAAATCAAATATTACACTCAATGTCATGCAATTGAATAAATCTAAATTTTATAGATTGTAAAATGTGAACCACCATCTGCTTGACATAATTAATTGTTCTCTACTACTATAGATCAATACATTATCTTGAATCGTTATGACTTAATAAGCTTGTAATGTAAAGGCTAATGTGTACTAGGTTAGAAGAAATAAAATGATAGGAAAATAAAATTCAAAGAAAGAAAACTTATGAATAATATGCTCATAGAACTTTTGTTTTCTCCTCACAAATACACTTTTCTTCTTCCTTTCCTTCAAACTCCACAAAATATTTTCTTCACAACCTCTTTTTTTCTCAAATTCTCTTTCATTTTTGTCTTTTTTTCTTCTAACCCCCAAATTGTTCTTTTTCACACCTTGCTCAAACTTCTTTTTCTACATGAAAGATACATAGTAGCAGACCTCCACCATCATTGCCACCTTAAATTATTTTAAACTTTACTCCACCAAATACAAATTAATAAGCATATATTCATTTCAACTCAAAATAAATTTTCTTCCAAAATGTGTATAGGGTAGGAAAAATATATTTAGGCTCAAAAAGGTAAATCAATGTGGTTTAAAGAATGAAAGGCTATAACATACAATCTTTTATGCATCCTAAAAATTGGCTCAAACATGGTACTAACGGATAAAAATTTCTAAAGTAGGTTAGAAAGGCTAAAACTCAAAACAAAAATGGCCTAAATCATATTGAAAGTAATGCATCTCTTTAGGATTTAGCTTTAAGCAAGAATTATGCAAGTTCACTCTAATTTAATGCATACATTCTCTAAAATACAATATAAATCATGCATATTCGACAAAGTGCTCAAAATTGGTTTTGAAAGTAATAACATGTGAATTTAACTTTAGACATTCTCTAACACAAAAACAATTCCACTACCAAAGAATCAATTTATTCTCAATCATATTTGCATCATTGGCCCATCAAAATATATAGGAAAACATCTACAACTAAAAATAAATCCAGCCACCATAAGAATCAAGAATTTAGAAACTAAACCTAAGCATGCATAAATAAAAACTCAAACTAAAGAAGAAAACTTCATAACAAAAAGAACCACCCCAAATTAAGATGAATATAGCTCTGGATGTTAACAACAACAAAATTAAACATAATAAAGAGAAAAGGTGAAGAAAGCTCCCCCAATTGATGCAATGCACTAGAATTGCAAACTCTAAGCTCACAAGGCTCCCTATGGCGGATTACCCCTCTCATGGCCTTTCTTTGGAATTTTCTTCGTTGACACCTAAAAACACAAAAAAAGACAAATAAAATAATTAAAAATTAAAAACTACAAAAAATAAACTAAAAGTAAAATAAATAAAGGAAACTAAAAGAAATTAAAAACTTTGGGTTGCCTCCCAAAAAGGGCTTGTTTCAAGTCTTTAGCTTAACTTTCTTGTTTAGCTCATCTTAGTTTCTTCCTAGGGTTGCCTCCATCTCCTAACATCCCCGAAAGTGATTTTTCTCTTGCATGCCTTAGAAGCATGAGTCTCTTAGACTTTATTGGTTCATACATATTTCACTTTTCCACTCTAGAACCATGTCTTAACTCTAAAGTACCCTTGCACACATCAATCTTTGCTTTGCCCGTAGTTAAAAATGGGCTTACTAAAATTACTCCATTACCTCATTAAATACCAAAAAATCAACTAAGAATGACAACATACCGACCTCCACCTTAACATTCATAGCTATTTTTAAAGGACAAATTTGGCTTTGATTGGCCATACTCACAGTCATAGTGGTTGATGTCAACTTCAAACCTAGCTTCTTTGCAATATTATTATCCATCGCATTTATAGATCCACCCAAATCACATAGGCAATTGACAACTTTGTTCTTCCAATGATACAAGATATTTCAAATCTTCCTTGATCTTCTAGCTTATTAGGCATCTTCTTTTTTTCTTCTCTTTTCACTAATGAAGGTCTATTCATATAAAAAGTTTCTCTAGTTAGGCCATATTCACTTAGTAGCTCCAAAGTTTTTTTTTCCTTTAAATCTATCTTAGTCCTACTAATGGCTAAAAGAGGCCTAACAAATATCAATGAAGAATTAGGATCCTTCATCTTAATCACCATTAAGTCCATCATATACTCAAGAGATCCAACTTCTACACAAATATTCTCTAAGATACCTTCAACTCGAACATGAATGTTGTCATCTAATAATAATCTCATCATGGGTTGAGCGAAGCCATCTCTAAGATACATCAATTTTTTTTAAAAAAAAAAAAACCGAAAACAATAAAAACCTAAACACAAAAAAAATAATTTCAACTACTTAGCTACTTCGATTTCCTCATTCTTCAAACTTGAATTGAATTGCTCTGGATCCAATAAAGCTTTTCAATTGTTGTTCTTCAATGACTAAACAAAACCTACCCAAAACAAAAGCAAAAATTAACCTAAAAACAGAAATTTAATCAACAATAAAATTAAATCAACACTAGAAATAATTATTCCCCAATAACAGTGCCAAAAAATTGTTGTGGTGAAAATTAGATTGCTTGCAAGTGCACAAATCAATAAGTGATAAGGATTATAGAGAAAACAGAAAATTGATCCCACGAAGAATAATATCTCTAATGATGAAAATAAATTATATTGCCAATTAAAAACTAGGAGAGTAAAAGAGTGATTGTTTGATTGGTAGGTTTAATAAAGCAAAGAAAGAATTAAATAGAAAGCAAAGTAAGGCAGAAAAAGTAATAAACACAAAGTTTCAAGTTATTAATGGATAAGAATTATGATTTCATCACTATTAATCCTATTTAGTTTTTAAGCATGATAAATTCATTAAGCTAACCTCCCTTAGACTAAAAGTAACTAAAAGTTTATTCCTCAATGCATTCTACTTTAGCAAGCACAAAGTATTTAATTATTCCTAATCTAAACACCAGAATTTAAGCCCTAAGACATGCAAACCCAATAAGCTCTTATCAAAGTTGTCACTAAGGCATGCAATATTCATGTTCCCGTGTATTTCATTGCCCTTCCATATTATATTCTTTATTCCTAAATCAATATAATACTAGATCTATTCACCTTTTCATGAAAGCATTAAGAACTTAAATAAAATATTAACCATGAATCATAAACTAATTAACATGCATTCAAAACTAAATATTCATAATAGGGCTACATCATAATCTTCATAAAAGTTTAGCTACTCATGTTCTTAGAAAAAGCCATCAATAAATCTAAACAAATCATATTATGAATGACAAAAGAAAGAAGGAAAGAGAAAAAAAAAATCCCAAAGCTTATGGCCGCCGAATTCCCCCTCTTGTTCTTTCTCCAATTGCTTCTTCAAATATGTTTCCAAACCGATGTTGAATTCTTCCACAACTGTTGGCTGAAATTCTCCCTTCTCTAAACTCTTGTTGTAGCCGAAATTCTCCTTCTCTAAACGTCTAGAATTGTGTCTAGAATAGAATGAAAAATAATCTAAAAGAAATTATGAACAATGTAGAACAAAAGACTTCCTTTTAAAGCACCAAGCTGTAAGGTATTCATGGGAAAAGAGTGCTAGTAGAGCTAGGAAAAGCTCTAGAGTTATAACCTTTCCCTAATCCTAATTTTCCAAGATAATAGGAAAAAAATATTAAATAAAAATCAAATCTCCCTACTATATCTCACATGGCTAGTCCCTATGGGTTTCAATAAGTAATTGGTGCCTTCAAAATGATGTCACACCTCCAATTAGATTAGGAAAGTAATCCATATCTCCTTAAGAATTCAATCTCATACCAATTCTAATTCCTTCTTAAATTAATACTCCAATTAATATTATTAGAACAATCTACACTTTTCAAATGGCATGTGATGTGGCAATAATAACACACCTGGATGGAGAGTGATGATGTGGCAATCCCAATCATCCATGCATAGGTGACATCCTAGTTAGCAAAGATACTTCCTTTTATATTTTCAATGTTCGTCAGGAATATTCCAAGTGCACTTTAGATGACCAAATGAACTCTAAATTCACTAGTTCTAGTTGCAAAATTTAGGTCTATGTATTAGCTTTCGAAGCATATTTTGATCGTACAAAATGGATACTAGGAAGGCACTCATATGTCAATTTTTCCAAAATACTGTGAGTCTATAGCAACTGATAAAAATGTTCATCTTCAAAATCAAATTGGTATTGATTGGTTGAACCAATTGCCATGAAGCTTTACAGAATTGACCTTGATGAATCATGAAGCACATAAATTCCATGTGTACCTCCAAATATAATTTATTCAGTAAGGATTGCACAGAAAATATAGCAATTTTCAGCATTTGTTCTTCTTTCTATAAAAATAGAAAAACATAACAATTTAGTATTTTTCGTTAACAATTAACTTGAAACTAGCAAAAATCCTACATAAAATATACCATAAAATAATAACTTTTTATTCCTATCAAAAACCTATACAGAAAACTTAGGGCTAAAAAAAAAAGATAGAAAAAAAATACAGGAGAAAGTAACCTTTATTTTGATTGTCAACTGTGCTTGTTTTACTTGCCTGTGTAACACCTTGGCTTAAAGCTTGGTGGCAGTCTGACTTAGATCCCAGGGGGGGAAAGCCTTCTAAACTGCGAGGTAGGGACAAACAACGAAATGTAAAAAAATGTTAGAGAGCCTGTCAGTGAGGCGACAGGACTACGAATGGGCAGAGCCTTCTAAACACTAAGGTAAGGACAAACAACCCACTGGGACAAGCATTGTCCAGCACTGGAAGAGTTTCATCCTTGGAGCTGAAAAGACCATACCACCACTGCAGCTATTGCCACAGGTCAGAATATGGAGTGAGAAGTGCATGGCGCATCGGTCAACACATGCCAAGTTGTCCGACGTTGAGAACATCTTAGACCAGCTGATTGCCTTTTTTTCACAGCTCCAGCAAACCCAAAGACTCAGCACTCAGATACATAGGAGTCAGGCCCCTATTAATCCTCCACGGCCCCCCGGAAGATTGCTTGGTCTTGGAGAAGAGGGAGAGCATGGGGAGAAGATAAGGCCTGCTAGAGTTAAGTCATCAAAAAAAAGATTGAGATTGCCTGTTTGCCGGACAGGATCGAGCTGGCGTTGCACATTGTCAAGAAACCTACGTTCCAGAGACACACAGGGCAACTCATGGCTCAGTGATGTAGTCTCTTTACCAAATGAGGCTCTCGACTTGAGCAGCCTCATGAAGTCGCTAGAGGCCAGAAGAAAGGTACGCGTGGGAAACGAGCATGAACAGTCCTTAACGCCTCAGGCAGGTAGAGCTAGAAAAAGAAAGAGTTTGAGTCTGCACAAATAAAAGGCAAAGAATTGAAGTTGGGGTGCACAAAAAAGCTAAAAAGGAAGAACACAAAATAGTCTTTAGCGATGAGAGAAAGAGAACAGTTGTAGCAGGACCTGGGAATCCCTATTGTGAGACAGAAAATCAATTTCGAGTAGCAGATCGATTCTAAGGTTACGTGATGGACCAAACTGTTCAGATTTTTGAAATAGCAGTTGCCTAGACAGTATCACAACAGCTATCCATCGTGTAGTCCTGCTTTAGAACTTCAAGATCCCGTATATAGAACGCTATGAGGGATAGAGAGCCTTCTGAAGCATCTGGCGTCCTATCTGTCTGGATGGAGTTTATGGCAGCCAAGGACATTGTCACATGCAAAGCATTCCCACTGACACTTGGAGGAGCGGCTAGGGCTTGGTTTATGAGCCTAAGACTCGGAACCATAGGGTCTTTCAAACAGCTGGAGGATGCCTTCGCAACTCAATTTTTAGGGGCCAAACCAATGAAGAAACCTCTCTCCCACCTGTCTTCAATTGTCCAGAGGGAATAGGAGTCCTTGAAAGTGTACGTCCAAAGATTCACAGAGGCCATGATGCAGATTGAAGAGGAAAGCGATGAACGCAGAATGCAAGTGATGCATGATGGCTTAAAAGATGAGGATTTCATCTGGACTATCTCCAGAAACACACCTCGGATATTCCTAAAATGTTAGTTGAGGCCCACAATCATATCTCGGCAGAGAAAATCATCAAGTCAAGCAAGAACTTGAAGGGAGGTGAAAACATAAATGAATCAAGAAGAAACCAGCAAAGCAGACTCGAAGGAACAAACGAAACTACGTGGATGGTAACCATATGCCTCATTTCTAGAGGAACATGATTGAAAGGTTCACTCCCTTGAATAAGACACATATCGAATTCTAATGAAAATCAAGGGGAGCAATGTTCTGAATAAGCCTACCACGATCAAGCTGTCAGTCAGGTTCTAGAACCGTAGGAAATATTTCAGGTATCACAAAGATCATGGACATAACACAGATGAATAAAAGGAGTTGAAGGAAGAGATAGAAGCTCTCATTCAGAAAGAGTACTTATGCGAGTTCGTAGCATGAGCGCCATAAGTTGGGCTTCAAAATATTAGTGCACTGCAAGTAGACTAGGCAAGGCCAAGTGGAGTAAACATGGCACCGCTCCTGCTAGGTCACATCTAAAAGAATGTCTAAACCATTTTTGTTGGACCAGAGGTAGATGGTAATTCAAACTGGGACATGAAGGTTTACGCGAGGGATGCTATAGGATGTGAACATGAGTATGAGGTGTACTTCATAACTAGATTGCCAAAGACTGCTGGGGCATACCCTTTCTCCCTAACTTTCAATGACCAAGAAGCCATGAATGTCCACCATCCGTATGATGATGCAATTGCAGTATCCACTCAAATGGCCCATCATATGGTTTTTTGGATGCTAATTGATAATAGGAGTTCGGTGGACATTTTATAAGCTTTAGCCTACTATGCGATGAGCTTGAAAATGGAAGCACTCAAGCTAGTCAGGGTCCCTCTTTCAGAGTTCACTGGCAAAATGGTTTTTCCAAAAGGATTTGTCGAGCTTCTTTTAACGACGAGGGAGGTGCTCAATAGAGAAATGGTCATGGTTAAATTTCTTGTCATGAAGACCCCATCAACATACAATGCAATACTCAAAAGGCCAACCTTGAATGCCTTGAAGGCAACCAACCCAACTTACCATCTGATGGTAAAATTTTCTACCCTAGGAAATGCTACGCTACTTCTTTCAAAGACAAAAGCATACCTTTGGAGTCATTCGCCATCTGTTTGCCTAGACTCGGGAATGAGAGACTTAATCATCTATTTGGTTCATTCACCTCTGAGCGACAAAGCTCCAAGTAGCAAACCACCTCGAAGAAGCAGGGACAAAAAGCCTTCCTCCAGGTAGAAATGTTTCAAGCCTTCCTCAGGGAGATTTGTCTTTAGCATACCATCACATTTAGACATGATTGCTGAAGAAGATGGCTTAGACCCAGCCATGATAGAGCCCGAATGTACCAGAGTGGATTGTACATAAAGAAAGAGCCAGACAGATGAATCGAAGAACCAACGAAGGACAATCCCACAAGGAGAACCAATAGGAGAACTCTTATTGGAGCTAAATAAGCTCTTGTGGAGTTCCTGATATACGATTTAGATGTTTTTTCGTGGTCCCATAAAGACATGCTTGAAATTGCCCCAGAGATGATTGTATAAAGGCTGAATATTGACCATAGTTTAAGACCAATCAAGTAGAATATGAGAACTTTCAATCCTGAGAGATATAAAGCAATCAAGAAGGAAGTGGATAAACTCTTGAAGACAGGACTCATCAAAGAGGTGTTGTAGCCAGCCTTGTTGGCGAACATGGTTCTCGTAAAAAAAAGTAATAGAGAATGACAGGTGTTCGTTTACTTCACGAACATTAAAAAAGCATGCCCTAAAGATAGTTTCTCATTGCCAAAAATCGATGAGCTTGTGGACTTGATGATAGAAAGTGAATTGTACAGTTTTTGTGATGCATTCTCAAGATACAACCAGATTGGAATGCACTCTGACAACTAGAAAAATACTACCTTCATTACTAACCTTGGGTTATACTGTCATAAAGTGATGGCGTTTGGCTCAAGAACGCAACCACTTATTGTGCCTTTGGAGTATCCTTACAGAATTTTTGGGTTTCATGGTGAAACAGGGAGGAATCGAGGTCAACCCTTAAAAAAATCAGAGCGATCATGGAGATGACTTCTCGTAGGAAGGTCAAGGATGTCCAGAGGCTCACAGGAAGATTAACAGCCCTCAATTGATTTGTTTCAAGAGCCACTGACAAGTGCTTGCCATTCTTCAATATCCTTAAATGAGCCAAAGTTTTCATCTTGGCTGAGGAGTGTGAAGAGGCATTCATTCAGCTTAAGGCATATATGAGCTCCTTACTTTTCCTCTCCAAGCCAATAGTTAGAGAAACGCTCTTACTTTACCTAGTTGTCTCAAATATGGCGATAAGAGTAGCCTTGGTGCAAGAAGAAAAAAATATGCAATACCTAGTATACTACATCAGTAAGGCCATGGTACCAGAAAAGACAAGGTATCTGGAAATCAAAAAGCTTGCAATCACTCTGGTTGTGTCGTCAAAGAAACTGAAGCCTTACATTCAGGCTCAACCAGTGGCTATGCCAACTAGTTAGCGACTGAGGCAGAGTCTCCAGAAACCTGACACCTCAGGTATGTTGATCAAGTGGTTGATCGAGTTAGGGCAATACGGAATCTCATACCAACCTCAGATAGTGAAGAAGGCGCAAGCTATGGCAGATTTCATTGCCAAATTTACCAACTATGGAAGAAAAAAGTTAGAACCCTAGAGATCAAAAGAGAAGATAGAGGAAGTGAAGGACAAACTTCACTGTGGTCCCTATATGTCGATGGCTCCTCTAGCAAGCAGGGCAGGTTTTATACTCACCACGCCTGGACCATACCACATCAAGTTGAAGTATGATATAAAGCTGGAATTCAAGGCATCCAACAATGAGGCAGAGTACGAAGCCCTGATAGTGGGGCTAAAGATGGGAGGCTCGATGGGTGTTAAAAGGCTGCACATTTACAATGACTCTTAATTGGTAGTTAAACAAGTAAATTCAAAGTATCAGGCGAATGAGGCCAACGTGATCTCCTACATGGCCAAAGCAAAGGAACTGTTAAAGAAGTTAGAGGAGTGCTGCATCACTCAAATTTTGAGGGCAAGAAAATGCCAATGCAAACTCGTTTGCTAGGTTGGCGTCAACGTCAAAATCTGAACTTACAGGCACCATCCCAGTAGAAATACTGAAGCAACCCAGTATCTCTGAGGAGGAGAAGGAAATTAGCCTAGTCGAAAATGGGACATGCTTGAATGATGCATTTATGGATACCTGACCAATGGAACCTTACCAGAAGACAAGTTGGAGGCCAGGCACTTAAGATATGAGGCTCCATACTACAGCTTAATCGGTGGAGTTTTGTACAAACGATGTTTTTCCCTACCGCAAATTATGTTATGAGAGAGATTCATGAAGGAGTCTACAGGAACCACGCAGGAAGCCAGTCTTTGGTGCAGAAAGTTATCAGGCAAGGATATTACTAGCCAACTATGAAAGAATATGCCAAAAACTACGTGAAGAAATGTAACCTTTATCAGAGGTGTGCAAATGTTCCAAAAAAGTGACATGAGGAACTCACTTCCATTATCAGCCTCTGGCCTTTCGCATAGTGGGGAGTTGACCTCATTGGACCTCTACCAATAGAATTGGGACAGGAAAATATGCAATATTGTTGTGGATTATTTCGCTAAGTGGACAGAGTCTGAACCGTTGTCCACAATAACAGAAGCCAATATTTCAAACTTCATCTTGAGGTCCATCATTTGCAGGTTTGGGATACCACACACTATAGTAATGGACAATGGCAGGCAGTATGACAATAAGAATTATAGAGATATGTGCTCCAATATGGGAATCAATGCTGCATTCTCATCTTTATTCCACACACAAGTGAACAGGCAAATCGAAGCAATCAACAAGATCATTAAGAATAACCTGAAGACTAAATTGGATGAAAATAAAATGGCATGTATGGATTAGCTCTTGAAAGTTCTTTAGGCATATTGAACCACACCAAGGACTGATACCATGGAGAACCAAGCTTTTGTGGTAGGCACTTCCAACCTAACAAAAATGAGGAACAAATATGTTTAAGCCTTGATGTGATCGAGGAAAATAGGAAAATGGCTTAAATCAGAACCGCGGCATATCAAAAGAAGGCAGCCCGACATTACAATTCAAAGGTCAGGCATATATCATTCATGCAGAGAAACCTGGTTTTGAGGAAGGTTATCATCAACAAGAAAGAGCATGGTGTTGGAACACTGGGACCAACATGGGAAAGATAGTATAGGGTGATTGAGGTTCTCAAACCTGGTATCTATTGCCTTGAGGAGCTGAATGGGAAGGTGCTCACTCACCCGTGGAATGCAGAGCACCTAAAAATTTACTATCAGTGAGGATTCATGTAATGAGAGCAGAAAAAGACTTTTGTACATACTCTATCTTACGATTAATGAAATTCACTATTTTTTCCAAGTATGGTCGCAAGGCCTGTCTAAATGAGATTTGATGTAGAGCTTTGCCCACCGAGCTTGACTCCGTTTTCCATTCGAAAGGGTAATGCCTCAATTTTGGTCACGACTCAGGTTTCAAAGGGAACTAGAGCCTAGAAAAATTTGCTCACAGAGCTTGACTTAGTTTTCCATTCGAAAGGGTAATGCCCTTATTGAGGTCATGACTCAGGTTTCAAAAGGAACTAGAGCCTAGGAAAATTTCCTCACTGAGCCTGACTCCAATTTTCCAGTCAAAAAGGTAACGCCCAATTGAGGTCAGCACTCATGTTCCGAAAGGAACTAGAGCCCAGAAAAATTCTCTCACCGAGCTTGGCTCTATTTTCTAGTCAGAAGGGTAACGCAGACTAAGGCTAGGACTCAGGTTCCGAGAGAAACTAGAGCTCAAAAACATTCACTTCCCAAGCCTGACTCCATTTTCCAATCGAAAAGGTAACACCTTGATTGAGGTTAGGACTCAAGTTTTGAAAGGAACTAAAGCCCTGAAAAATCTGCTCATTGAGCCTGACTTTGATTTTCTAGTCAAAAGGGTAACAAACTGTCTGAGGTTAGGACCCAGGTTCTGAAAAGAACTAAGGCTCACAAAAATTTGCTCACCAAGTCTGACTTTGGTTTCCAGTCGAGAAGGCATCGCCTTGGCTAAGGTTAGGACTTAGGTTCCAAAAGGAACAAGAGCTTCGCTCACTGAGCCTGCCTCCATTTTCCAGTGGAAAGGGTAACTCCCCAACAGAGGCTAGGACTCAGGTTCTGAAAAGATCTAGATTCTAGAAATATTTGCTCATCAAGCTTGACTTTGTTTTATGGATTGAGGTCAAGACTCAAGTTCTGAAAGGAACTAAAGCTTTGCTTACTGAGCCTGACTCATTTTGTAGTTAGGACTCAAGTAGAATGACAACTTTGTCCTTAAGGCTAACTCTAGCTCGTAGGCGCTATCCGAATTAAGACAACTTAAGGAACTCAATGAGCAGTAAGGAGACGACCAATCTCTGATCAAGACAAAAGGCACAACCAACTTGAGGTATAATCCTTTGCAAAACCTTTACTTGCGTTGTGGTGAAAATTAGACTACCTCACAAGTGCTTAAATCAACAAGTAATAAAGTAATTTTTTCTAGAGAAAACATAATATCAATCCCACGAAGAATAATATCTCTATTGTTGAAAATAAATTATATTGTAAATTAAATCTAGAAAGTTAAAAGAAGAGTGATTATTTGATTCGTTGGTATTGTGAAGCAAAGCAAGAATAAAATAGAAAGCAAAGTAAGAGAGCAAAAGTAAACAAACAATGTTTAAAATAATGATGGAACAAGAATTATAACTTCACTATTAATCATATTTAACCTTAATGCATGACATATTCATTAGTTAACCTCTCTTAACCTAAAGTGACCAAGAGTTGATCCCTAAATGCATCTCAATCTACCAAGCACAAGATAGTTTAATCGTTCCCAATGTAAACTATCAAATTTAAGCCCTAAGACATGCAAACCCAATAAGCTCTTGTTAATGTGTCGCTAGGCATGATGATATCCCTATCTACTATGTTTTTCATTGCAACCAATACTATACCCCTTATCCCAAAGTGAATACAATGTTAAATCATTCACTTTTTCATGAACGCATTAAGAACGACAATGAAATGTTAACTCACAATATGAATTAAAATCAAACATGCATTAAAAACTAAATATTCATAATAGGGCTAAATCATAATCCTTATAAAAGTTTAGCTACTCATGTTCATAGAAATAGCAATCAATAAATCAAAGGAAAACATATTATGAATAACAAAAAGAAGAAGAAACAAGAATACAAATCCAAAGCTTGTGGATTCTCCTTCTTGTTCCTCTTTCAATTGCTTCTTCAAATATGCCTCCAAACCAAGGCTGAATTCTTCCAAAGCTGCTGGCTTAAATTCTCCTTCTCAAATCCTCTAGAATTGTGTCTAGAATAGCATCAAAAATAACCTAGGAAGAACTAAAAACAATGTAGAAAGGAAGACTTTTAAAGCTTTAAGTTGTAGGTTACTTATAGGAAAAGAGTGCTTATAGAGCTAGAAAAAAACCCTAGAGTTATAACTTTAACCTAATTCTAATTATTCAAGATAATTGGAAACAAAATATTAAATCAAAATCAAATCTCTCTTTTATAACTATCATGGCTGGCCATATGGGGATAAATAAGTAATTGGTGCATTCAAAATAATGTCACACTCCCAATTAGATTAGAAGAGTAATCCATATCTCCTTAGTAATTTATCTCTTTCCAAATCTAATTCCTTCTCCAATTAATACTATTGGTGGACTTTTCAAGTGACATGTGATGTTGAAATAATAACATACCTTGCTGAAAAGTGATGATATGGAAATCCCAATCATCTATGCACAGGTGGCATCCTAGTTGGCAAATACACTTCTCTCTATATCTTCAATGTTCGTCAGGTAGATTCCAAGTACACTTTGTATGACCAAATGAACTCTAAATTTATTGATTTCAGTTGAAAACGTTAGTATATTTTTAGGCATATCTTTTAAAAAAATACAGTAATTTTCAGTATTTGCTTTTCTTTCTCTAAAAATAGAAAAATACAACAATTTAACATTTTTCATTACCAATTAATTCCAAACTAATAAATTCTAATATAAAATATGGTATAAAAATCGTAACTTTGTATGCCAATCAGCTACCCTCAAATTGAACTTTGCTAGTCCATAGCAAAGAAAGAACTAAAATACATCTCCTATAAAATATACCCAAATACCTTGATGGAGTACCTCAAAGATTGCAAAATCATATTAATTCAAACGTAATTTTCAAGTAATCACGCAACTCAATACCCTATTTTCTATTCAACATAATCATTAGTTTCGAAGTGTGTGTGTGAAATCAAATAATACACTCAATATCATGCAACTGAACAAATCTACATTAAATAAAAATTGTAAAATATGAACCACCATATGCTTGACATAATTAATTGCTGTCCACTAATGTAGATCAACGCATTACCTTGAATCAGTAGGACTTTATAAGCTTGCAATGTGATGGGTTAGAAGAAAGAAAAGGATAGGAAAATAAAAGTCAAAGAAAGAAAACTTATGAATAATATGCCTTATAGAACTTTTGTTTTCTCCTCAAAAATACAATTTTTTTCTTCCCTTCTTTCAAACTCCACAAAAAAAAAATTTCACAACATATTTTGTACATTTTTCACAACTCTTTTTTTTTTTTTTTTTCTTCTAAACCCCAAATTTTTCTTTTTCACACCTTGCTTAAACTTATTTTTCCACATCAAAGATACATACTAGGCCAAACTTCACCACCATTGCCACTCTTGAATAATTTTCTACTTTACTCCACCAAATACAAATTAATAAGCATATATATTCATTTTAACTCAAAATAAGCTCTCTCTAATAATGTGTATAGGATAGAAAAAATATATTTAGGCTTAAAAAGGTAAGTCAATGTTGTTTAAATGAACAAAAGGCACTATCATGCAATCTTTTATGCTTCCTAAAATTGGCTCAAACATGGTACTAACGGATAAAAATTTCAAATGTAAGCTAGAAAGGCTCAAACTCAAAACCAAAATGGCCTAAACCATATTCAAAGTAATGCATCTCTCTATGATTTCGCCTCAAGCAATAATTATGCAAGTTCTAGAATTAAAAAATAATCACTCTAATTTAATGTAAACATTCTCCAAAATGCAATCTAAATCATGCATACTTGACAAAGTGCTCAAAATGGTTTTGAAAGTAATAACATCAAATTTAACTTTAGGCACTAGAAAATACACAAAAACAATTTCACTACCTAAGAATCAATTTATTCTCAATCATATTCTTAGGCCCATCAAAATATTTAAGAAAACACCTAAAATTAAAAAGTTCAGCCAACACAAACCAAGAGTTTAGAAACTAAACCTATATATAAATAAATAAATACTAAAGAAGATAATTCCTTAACATAAAGAACCACCCCCAAATTAAGATGAACATAGTTCTTAATGATAAAAACAAAAATAAAGAGTAAATGTAAGGAAAGCTCCTCCAATTGATGCAATGCAATCAAATTGGAAACTTTAAGCTCATAGAGCTTCCTTTGGCCGATTACCCCTTTAATGGCCCTTCCTTGTAATTTTCTTTTTTGATACTTTAAGTTGCCTCGCAAAAAGTGCTTATTTCAAGTATTTAGCTTGACTTTCTTATTTAGCTCATTTTAAACTCAACGTATGAAACCATTTCTTCTTGCCCATAATAGGGTTTCAATTTTTTCCCATTGACTTTGAAAGGTGGGTTTCCATTTTTGACAATATCAATAGCTCCACTTGGTAAAATCTGAGTGGTCCTATAAGGTCCACTCCATCTCGAGTTTAACTTTTCTAGAAATAATCTCAACCTTGATTTGAAAAAAAGTACTTGCTGCCCTACATAGGAGTCTACCAATCTTCTTGTCATGCCATTTTTTAGTCATTTCTAATAAATCTTGGCATTCTCATATGCTTCCATGTGGAATTCCTCCAGTTGGTCCAAATGCAACATTCTATGCTTCCCCACAGCTTGAGTATCAAGTTAAAAAACTTGGTCTCCCAATATGCTTTATGTTCCAACTCTATAGGAATGTGAAATGCCTTTCCAAAAACCAACCTATATAGTGACATACCAATAGGAGTCTTCAATGCAGTTCTATAAACCCATAAAGCATCATCTAATTTATGGGACCAATCTTTCCTTGATGCATTTACAGTCTTCTCCAAGATCCTCTTGATTACTCTATTTGAAATTACTACTTGTTCACTGGTTTGTGGATGGTAAGGAGTTGCAATCTTATAAGTAACACCATATTAAATAGAAGGGCATCAAATTGTCTATTGCAGAAGTGTGTACCACCATTATTAATGATTGCTCGGGGAGTTCCAAATCTAATAAAAATATTTTTGTGCAAAAATTTACGTATTACCCTAGCATCATTACTGGGCAATGCACAAGCTTCCACCCATTTAGAAGCATAATCAACAGCAACTAAAATATATATATTCCCAAAAGAAGAAAGAACAGGACAGATGAAATCAATTCCCCAAACATCAAAAATTTCAACCTCAACATATTCTTCCAAGGCATCTCATTCCTTTTAGATCTATTTCCAATTCTCTGGAACTTGTCACAAGCTTGTAAAAAAAAAAATGAGTATCTTTAAACATAGTTGACGAATAGAATCCACACTGTAAAATTTTAGCTGCAATTTTATTAGCACCAAAATTACCCCTATATTTACTATTATGGAAACTATTTTATTATGGACTTAACCTATACTTAGGGATACATTCTCTAAAAACACCATATGCACAAGATTCATAATACCTCCTTTGTCTCCTGCATAAAAGCACTAGAATTCTTATTTCTTTTTTTTCATAGATTGCTCAAGTAAAGACAAAGTGGAGGGAGAAGAATTATGAGATTGAGATTGAGGTTGAGTTTGATGTTGAGAAGTCTTTTGGAAATTTGAGGATTGAAATTGTTGATACTGTTGAGAAGAAATTTGATAGATTCCTTTTTGTTGTCCTCCTTGGGCAGTTGAATTGTCTCTCCATGTAAAATTTGGATAGTTCCTCCATCCTATGTTGTATGTGTTGGAGAAGTTATTATTGTTATTGTCTTGTCAGAAATTTCCTACAAAATTAACATCATTAGATTCACTAGATTGAACAAAAAGACTTCCTAATTGACAATTACACTTTCATGATTATCCTCACAATATTCACAACAAATTAAATTAGAAATATTGGAAATATTTTTAAAATTGTTGAAATCCATGGTCTCAAGTTGTTTTGTTAGAATTGCAACTTGAGCACTCCATTTTTCTACCTTATTTTTTCATGGACAACCATGGTATTCTTACGATGTTGATTCCTCTCACTTCCCCACTTCGAATTATTGATAGGTATCTCTTTCAGTAGGCCGTATGCATCCTTTTGAGATTTTTTCAACAAAGCACCACATGCAGCTGCATCCATATTATTCCTTGTTATATAATTATGCCTATTGTAAGAAGTTTGAACTTGACTCCATATGGGCATCCTATGGTGTGGACACTTTCTCAATAATTCTTTCAACCTTTCTCAAGTTTGAACTGGATTTTCAGTGCATTAGAAGTTGGATCCCAAGTTTTGGTCAATTTTTAAAAGTTTGAACTTTTTAGTCAAACACTTGGCAAAATCATGGCATAGTAAGTAAACTTGGAAGAACTGCATAGCATTGTTGCATTCAGAAAAAGTAAACTCATTCAAAAGAAAAAGATAAGTGAGGTTGATAAAGTAAAGGTGTTATAAAAGATTGATGGTTACAAACAGAAGTTACAACCGAGGGGAGCAACAAAATAGATCAATTCAGATATTTGGGAATGGGAGTGTGAGAGCCTTCAGCGGCAGGTGCCACGACAGAGGGACTGATAAGCATAAAATGTTAATATTTTAATACCATTTTTTATATTGAATTTAAGCTAGTTTATGATTAATTATTGATGAAAAATAATTAATTACTGTATTTTTCTATTTTCAGTAAAAGAAAGACAAATGCTGGAATTACTATATTTCTGCAAAACCTTTACTGAGAAAATCATATATGGAGCCACACTTTGAGGCTTTGTGCGATTCTAGTTGTAAATGATTTCTAATTCACTAGGCTTCAATACTGCAAAGTTTCATTGCAAAAGGTTTGGCCAATCAGTGCCAGTTTGATTTACAAAATCAATATTTCCAACAGTTGCAGCATATTTACACCAGCTCGGGGAAATTAGAATTTGAGTATCCTCCCGGTGTCCAAATTGTGCAAAAAATATATTACTTGAAAGCTGAGACATATACCTGACTTTTTCAACCAGAATCAATGAATTATGAGTCCATTTGGTCATCCAAATGGTACTTGGAATCTTTCTGGCGGTCATGGAAGATATAAAAGGAAAGTATTTTGGCTTACTAGGATGCTATTAATGATTGGACTGCCATGTGTCAAAATTTGCCACATCATATGCCATATTAAAGGTCAGATTATTCTAATTATATTAATTGGAATAATATATAGACTAAAAGGAATTAGAGTTGAATATAAATTTGATTCCTAAGGAGATGAGGAATGTTTCCTTATCTCTAGTGTGAACATGAGACACAAATTACCCTACTCTCCTTGAAGTGGCAGTCCATTCTAGGAAATATAGCAGTTGGAGATTGAGTTTACATATTATCTCCTATATTCTCTAGGTTTTAGAAGGGTTTTAGGGTTAAACCTCTCCTAACCCTTTCCTATAAATACATTGCTAACTTGAGAGTGAAAATGTTAATTTTTTATGCTACTTTTTATATTGAATTTGAGCTAGTTTATAATTAATTGATAATGAAAAATACTTAATTAGTGTATTTTTCTATTTTCAGTAAAAGAAAGACAAATGCTGGAATTACCGTATTTCTGCGCAACCTTTACTGAGAAAATCATATATGGAGCCACACTTAGAATTTTTGTGCGATTCCAGTTGCTAATGATTCCTGATTCAATAAGCTTCAATTATAATAAATTTCATTGCAAATAGTTTGGCCAATCAGTGCCATTTTGATTTACAAATTCAACAAATTCATTAGTTGTGGCAGATTTACACTATCTCGGGAAAATGAGGATCTGAGTGTCTTCCTGATGTCCAAAGTGTGTGATCAATACATTCTTGGAAATATAAGATACAGACCTAACTTTTGTAACAAAAATAACTGGATTATGAGTTCATTTGGTCACCCAAATGTACTTGGAATCTGCCTGACGATCATTGAAGATAAAAAAAGGAAAGTTTTATGCTTTCTAGGACTACCATTGTGATTGGACTGCCATGTCACCACATATAAGCCATGTGTCCGAATTTGCCACATCACATGACACATGGAAGGTCAGATTATTCTAATTATTTTAATTAGAATAATATTTAGGATAAAAGGAAGGGAAATAAGAAATTGATTATGGGTTAAAACAAGATAAGGAAAGTATCTCTATCCCTAGTGTGAACATGAGACACAAATACATCCTTACCCTTGGTGTGGCCGACCATGTTGAGAATGCAGGAGTTGGTATTGTGATTTGCATGCTATATCCTATATTCTCTAGGTTTTAGAGGTACCTTAGGGTTAAACATCTCCTATACATTTTCTATAAATAAATGAGTACCTTAAAGGCTAAAAGAATCACATAATTTCTTCAGCAGCCCTTTTTTCTCATCACTGCATACTTCCTCTCCCTCTTCTTGCTTCCTCATGGCAGCAAAGCTTTTCTCTTAGGTTTTTGTTAGTTAATTAAAGTTGTGCTACTCAAAGCAAGGTACAAGGAAGATTCGGTCAGCCATTAGAGGAGTCAAACTTGCTACCTTGATCATAGTTTGAAGAAGCCAATGATTGAAGATTGAAGAATAAATTCCAGCAGCCATCAACTATTGGATTTGATTCTTTCTCTCTTACTTTCTTGCTATTTAATCTATGTTATTTCTTTATTGTTTGATGGACAATTTATAAATCATGTGTAACTAATTTTTCTATGAGGATTGTGATATAACCCTTTTACAAGTATTTAGTTTTGAATGCATATTTAGTTTGATTCATGTTTAAAGGTTAATATTACATTATAGTTCTTAATGCTTCTATGAAAAGGTTGATTGATTTAGTATTTATACTGGCTTAGGAATAAAGAGTATAAGTATGGAAAGATAATTAAATACATGTTTATAGGAATATTGCATGCCTTAGTGACAACTTTAACAAGGTCTTATTGGGTTTGCATGTCTTAGGGCTTAAATTTCCGTATTTACATTAGGGATAATTAAATATGCTGTGCTTGCTAGATTACAATGCATTGAGGAATCAACTTCTAGTCATTTGTGGTTAAAAGGGGGTTAACCTATGAATCTATATTGCATTAGGACTAAATATGAGTAATAGTGGTGAAGTCATGATCCTTGTTCTTTATAATCTTTGATTACCTACTTGCTAGTTTGTCTTCAATTTTATTATTGCTTTCTTAAATTGCTGTCTTGATACTTAACAATCACTCAAAAACAAATCTCTTTTATTTTTCAAAGTTTAATTTACAATTGATTTTTTTTTTTAAACTAGAGACATTATTCCTCGTGGGATCGATATCGGTTTCCTTTTTAAAAGGAATCCACTTTATTACTTGTTGATTCGTACACTTGCGAGTTGATCTAAAATATACCACAACAACTCTCTCACACACAAGTTACACACCAGCCCTCACGGCAACACCCTTTCCTCTGCAACCGCATACCCCTGTTCTTTTCTCCCCATTCTCACGGCAACAACAACTTTATTTAATGTTTTATATCCAGTTTTGAGTGTTATTTCATAGTAAGATTGTGATATACAAAACCTAGTGCAAGGAAAATTCGGCCAAGCCATTGGACGAGTCAACCTAGTGACTTGGATCATAGTTTGGAGAAGCCAAGAAAAGAAGATTGAAGAACCAATTTTCAGCAGCCATCAACTTTGGATTTGATTTCTTTACTCTTATTTTCTTTGCTATTTAAACGATGTTATCTCTTATTTATTTGATGGATAATTTAGAGATGATGTGTAGCTAATTTTTCTATGAGGATTATGATGTAACCCAGTGTTTAATGCATGTTTCAGTTTGATTCATTTTTAAGGTTTATATTTTATTGTAGTTCTTAATGCTTCCATGAAAAGGTGGATTGATTAAGTATGTATATTGGCTTATAAATAAGGGATATTAGTATGGATGGGCAATATAATACATGGTTATAGAAATATTGCAAGCCTTAGTGACAACTTTAACATAATTTATTGGGTTTGCATGTCTTAGGGCTTAAATTTCCATATTTAGATTAGAGATAATTAAATACGTTGTGCTTGCTAGATTAGAATGCATTAAGAAATCAACTTCAAGTCACATGTGGTTAACGGGGGGTTAACCTATGAATCTATAATGCATTAGGGCTAAATATGAGTAATAGTGGTGAAGTCATAATCATTGGTTTCTTAAAATCTTGATAAACTACTTGCTGCCTTGTTCTTGTTTTTTATATTGCTTTATTTTTAATTCATGCTTGGATACACACAACAATCAAACAAACTCTCTTTTAATTTTCTAAGTTTAATTTATAATTTATTTAATTTCAATACTAGAGACTTTATTCCTCATGGGATCGATATCAGTTTTCTTTTTAAAAGAAATATACTTTGTTACTTGTTGAATTGTGCACTTGCGAGTTAATCTAAAATATACCACAACAAGGATTCACAAGCCTAGGACTTAAGGTCGTTAAGGTTGCCCAAGAGATTAAGAACCTGCACTGGATTGATACGCTTCAATCTTGAACTGGACGTAAGGAAAGCTAGGTTAGAATGGACCACTCTAGGTGACTAGGGAGCTAGATGACTCAAGGCATGCTCCAGCAGAGCCATGGCCAAATCAGGCTAGAGTGGCATGACTGTCTGGACGACTGCATCAACTCCGATGTCAAACTGCCCCATAGCCTAATGCACTAACTCTTAATAAACATTCGTGATAACCAGGACTTTCTCTTCTCCCAGATTCTCATCACATCTAGCCTTATCAAGCTGGTCCTCAAAGCCTTGGGTGACTGCAGCCAGGGCCTGATTTCTCATCTTGAGCTCATCGCTCTTTAGTTTGAGGTCACCCTTCTTCTTGGCCAAGCAATTCTCGAGGTCCTCATTACTCTTATTGACTCATTCAAGCTACTTCTCTGCCTCTCATAGTTGCACCTCAGCAGTGCTGATAGCTTTGGGCTAGTGTTCAGCTTCCTTCTGGAGCTTTAGAATATAAAGGCAGCCTGCGCTGAGAAAAGGAAAGGTGAAGATATGAACCAAACAAAGGCATGGTAGCAGAAGTACACTTACAAAGATAGCCTGGCAGGCGAGGCATGGGCACGCCTTCTATCCTTGGACGGAAGGATCTCTCTGGACAGTAGAGAGATTGAGTCCTGATTCAGTGACTGATAGGTCTGATTGAGTCCTTTTCGACGGTCTCAACAAGTGACTTCTTACACTTTAAAAGAGGGAGAATCCTTTTTCCTTTCGAGGAAGACTCTTCCACAGACCTAGGAGGCAGACGAGAAGGAAAATCTCATCCACTATGGAGCTACAGGCCCTATCCAAAGGGAGAGCTGAGGAACTCCACTTATGATTACTTACGCTGGAGCGATAAGGAATGGATAGTATCCCATCATTTTTGCGCTTTCAGTAACTGCCCACAAAGAATCAATCTTCTTGCCAGCAAGTCATTTCAGGCAGTCCCACTAAAAACCTATTTCGGTGAAGGTAATGTAATATAGGCTCATTTTCCTAGGAGCTAGCCAGATCTCAAACCAAGCTTGAATCTTCAGGAGAATGGGGTCGACATGGAACCATTCATGCCAAAGGACGAGGCAATAGAAAATTCCCTTCCAAGTGTTTGAGTTCAATTGTAAGGGGCTCAGACAAACGCTATGAAGCAGCCTTCGTACAAAAGGTGCGAAATGCAACCTAAGTCTGCAGTCAAAGGTGGAGAACCAAAAGTCTCCCCTGCCTCGGGAAGACTAGTTGTCATGCCTTCAGGTTTCGGGTACTTGCCTAGGAGAGTAGCAAACCTAGAAGCAGACAGGGTCGATTGGGCAAAAGAAAAGTCACTATCTAAGCTCTCATCCTTGACGGTGACCATCTCTTCTCCACCCTTATGTGATCTAGCATATGAGGATGAAGGTTCTGAGGAGGCTTCGAGTTGGTCAGCTCTTTTAGGGACTGCCTCCTCAGAATCTAAAATATTTATTACCCCTATGTCGGCTACAATGATGGCCTAAGATTGAGCTAGCCTTTGAGATTTCCTAAATGGGCGTCGAAAAGGCCAAGTTTTTGGATCATTGGGAAGGTGAAAACTGAGTGGCACAGGGGATGGTAAAGGCAGTTCAGGCCCACTTCTACTGCTAGTATAAGAGCATTACATTTGAAAAATGACAAGGAACGACTATCAAGAAGGTAAAAGCCTTAATCTTAAGGCATCAGCGAAAACAGAAAAGTAAGCCCTAAACTAGACATACCTACCGTGGGGGCTGAGAACTAATCCAAAGACTACTAGAAGTGAGAGCAGTCAGGATAGAAAAGAAAAATAAAGTCTAAATTAGAAAATCACTCAATAGATATCCTAATTCTAAGAGGTCATAAAAAATCACAAAAATGAAGCGCAGGAAGATGGAGAACAACCAACACAAGAAATTTGCAAATCCAAGCAAAGGAAGCAAAAAGTACCTTTAGAAACTGAGGAATCCAGACAGAGATGATGGAAGCAAATGAGTCTCGGCGGAGAGGACAACAAAGGACACTGAGGAAATTTCACATCGAAAGGATGAAAGAAATGCAAAGAGTTTTCAGCCCGATAGCAGCAGAAATCACGTCATAAAATAAAATAAATAATAAAAAAATTGTAGTAAAACGATGAAGAGATGGTGAAAAACCTACCTAAAAGAATAGCGAGTGTTGTAACAAGAGCTTGAGGCAAGCTATGTAGTAGTGAACAAATAGAGATAGTAAAAGACTTGAAAGTTTTTCTAAACAGGGCAAAGAAAAAATGGAGAAAGAAAGTAGAGAGGAAATAGAAACATATATACTTTCTATAGGAAAAAGGCATGAAAAGTGGAGGGAGTGGCTAGCAATACAGGTTACCTTTTTCTCTCCCACATCATGCAGTCATAATAGCCTGAAGAGGCATGAAACCTACGCCCCACGCTAGGAAAGTCCTAGCCATCAGATAAAGATCAAAGGCTAGTAAGCGTTAGAGCATTCAATAAGCGTACTCAATTTGAATTTCAAAAACCCTGAAAATTCACGCCCAACAACCGCCCATTAAGATCATAGAGGGAACTAAATTTGGTCCTCTTCCTGGCTCTAGTACCTACCAGCCTAGCCAGGTCCATCACACTTTCTCTAGAAATTAACCCATTTAGAAACTCGGTCAATTTTGGAGGCTTTTGTTATAGGGAATTCCTATTATGGGCTAAAGGAGTTTAAGGCCAATGGCACCAAGACGACCCAAATTGCCACACCTTGTGAGGCTCCAAGTAAAAAGTAAGTCCAAATTCCCTTTCAAACTCATGAGCTTGACTCACCCCTTAGAGATCTTAGTTCCAACTAGACAGAGGCCCAACCGAAAGAATGGCTTGAGAGGGTAAGTCATGTGACCTATGGACAAGATCCCCTGGGGTCTCCGCGTTGGGATAGAAATGTCTCTATTTGTTCACTACTGCATAAATTTTCATTATGAATTTTTGGATGAAAAATTATGCACAAATTTTTAATGAAAAATTTTGGGATGAAAAAAATTTAATGAAAAATTATTAAATTTTAACAATTCATGGAAAAAAAGATAAAAATAAAAAAGTTTTTAGATGGAAAAACTATAGATGTAATTTTTTTTTTAAATTTTAGATAGAAGATTTTCTGTGACGATTTAAAATTGTCATATTATTCATTCGTATAAAGTCATATCCTAATGTAACGGACACAAAATGTCGCATCAAACATTAAATACGACGCATAAATTCATCTAATTAAATATGTGTGTCACACATATTTCACGTGGCAGTCAAACTAAATAAGATGATGTCGTACGTACCCAATGACATGTCAACCATAATGACATTCAAATTAAATAAGACGCAAAGAAAGTCCTATACAAAAAAACGTCCTATATATTCGTTTCAACTCTTTTATGCGACACACATATATATTGAACAAGGAATATTACAGTTTTCTTATGCAGCTTTCTTTTGTTTTTATAGTAGGTCTCCTTGTATCATAGGAATATAACAGAGGGGGTAAACTGTTGGAAACACAGTATAATTAATTAGGCTTGAATATATTCAAATTTCTATATATATATATATATATATCTGCTCGATTATCTTGTGTCAGTGAACACGGTGCTTCTTTACCTAGCTCTTATAACATTTTTAGCTAACCAAATATTTTAAAACAAAAAAGAAATAAAGTTATCTGCCAAAATTTACCATTAAACAAAATGTATAAGTTTCACCTATATATATAAACATTGATTGAGTTGCAATGCTAAACCAACTTAAATTTATGCTTCATGCAAGCATAAATGCCTAAAAAAAAATCATACAACATGGAATAAAGATCTTACTCGGAAATAATGGAGTAGAAATGTAACATCCTAAAAACTTAAGGTATGATTAGCAAAATAATTAGAGATTAATTATGGTTAATAATATAGTTAATAACACTAATGATATAAGGAAAATATTTATTAGTGAAATAAATATTGTTAATTTTAAAATTTAATTTAAGGAAATAAAGATTTAGAACCAAAATATATGTATTAGTGATTTTAATTTGAATTAGTGTAAAAAGAAAATAAGATTAAAAATGAAAGTAAAAATAAAAATGAGAAAATAAAATAAAATATAATGAAAATTGCCAAATGACCGTTTTTTCCCTTGTAGTTAAATGGTTATGTGTTATTGAGAGAAGGGCAAAATTGGAAAAAAAAAACAAATATATGAATTAAGGCCTCAGCCTTCTTCCTCCCGCAGCAGACAGCCATTTTCTCTCCCCTGTGAGTGCCGAATGTGAGTTAGAGAGAGAAAGCTTCAAATTTCTTCATTTCTCTTCCAAATCAACTTTAGAAATAGGTTACCCATAGGTTTTTGGGCCTTTTAAACACTTTGGTAAGGTTTGTTTTAACCAAAAACTACTCTAGGTGTGAGTTTTGAGGATTTACCCGAATTTCTTCCTCACCGGATTTTGAGAGATTCCGGCCACCTCTCGCCGGAATCTTAGTACCAAAAGCTTCACATTCCTCCCCTTTACAAAACCCAAGCTTTGAATGTGAGTTTAGTAAGCTAACTTTGAAGAGATGTCAACAAGGGACACCAATGGTATTTTCGGATTTCTGGAAAAATTAGAGTATTTGGCTTGAAATTGAAGGTAAACATCTCTTTTACACTTGTTTCTATTATATATTAAGGTGCTTTTATGATCTAGAGTTTGAGAGGGGAAGATGAGTGGAATTATTGAAATGTAATGTGGTGTTTTGATGAGGATATTATGATATGTTAGAAATAATTGTTAATGTGGATGATGATAATGATAGTAGAGAGATTTGAAAGGAATGTGGAAGATTTGAGTATGTAGTTTATTAGAGATTATATAGATTTGTTGAAATACTTGAATGTAGGGTGATAGAAAATGAGTTTGAATTAATTTTGGTGAATTAGATGATGAATTGTAAGTATTAGATTAAGTTGTTAACCTTTGAAAATTATTTGGTTGAGAGATAGTAATTTTAATTGGAAAATTGAGGTGTATGATGATATAAATTTAGTTGGAAAATTTATTGTAATGAAAGTTAAGAATAAAAATTTAGGTATTAAAATCTAAAATTATTTGGGTAAAAATATAATTAATAAACCTATGTTAATAAGGGAAAAATTGCCTAAGTATGAAAATAAGTAATAAAAAGGAGGTTTATTTTACATTACGGTAATGAAATAATTAGTAATATTATTTCATTGTATTACTAGAGGAAGGAACTACTCCGGTCGAACGACAAGGAGCGACCAACCGTGGATAGACGTCAACGCGGCGTATCTGTGAGTGGGAACACATATATATAAATATATATATGTAAATGCATGAATATATACATATATTTTATGGTTTGGAAATATATTCAAAGATTATATTATTAAGAAATATATTTTGCGATTAAATAATTTTTACAAGTATATATATATATATATTACTTTGTTATTTCCATTGGGATAAATACATACATATTTATACATGTGTTTAAAAGTATTTATGAATATGATTATTTTGTGTGAATTCATAAATGCATGGCACCAATGTGGTGACTACTTGGGCGATGAGTATGCCGCCGAGTAGGGTGTAACAAGGTTGGTGACTACTTGGGCGATGATTATGCCGCCGAGTAGGGAGGTTTGATATTGGATATACTTGGGCGATGGTTTATGCCGCCAAGTGATTGGGCGATGGTTTATACCGCCAGATTGTTTATACTTGTCCGATGGTTTATGCCGCCAAGTGATTGGGCGATGGTTTATGCCGCCATATTATTTATGCTTGTGCGATGGGTTATACCGCCAAGCTAAGATTATGAATTGCATATATGTGTGAATATAGGAAGGGACAATGATTTTCACAGAAATGGTTATTACCCGCTCGGTATATTATGATTTGTTCACATATATGTCTGTGGCTTTTCACTGGGGATTTAATGGTTAGCTTACCCGCCCGGTATATATATGATGTGTTCGTATATATATGTTCTGTGGCTTTTCACTGAACGTCCCTCATATATTTGGTTGCATTGATTGTGTGTGCTATTTTATATTTCAAAACATTTTGACATAAACAAATATATTAATTATGTTAAATGTATATGTACATAAAAATATATGAATATTTTGGAAATTTGAAAGACGAACTATTTTCCAAGGAGATTGCATGAACAAACAAGTTTTTATATACGTTATGTATGGAAGAAAATATTATTTTCCTATTTAGTTTTTACTCACTGAGTATGCAAATACTCACCCCACCAAAAAAATTCTTAATTATATTTCAGGTAGGTTCTTGGATCCTTAGCTTTGCTACTATTATTAGTAAGCACCGGAGCAGCGAGTTAGAGGTAGTAGTAGTGAAATTAGATTGTTCTAGTTTACTACCTAGCTGTCTATTAATTTATCATATGATAGAATTATATTATGTAATACAAATTGTATAATTATATTATGGAGATTCTATATATGGATATATATATATATATATGGCTGTGAGTTTACTGAGTTATGATGGAAATGGTGAACTAGAATGTTGTAGAATTGTTGTTTTGGACATGCAGGTACATGTAAATAATTTGGGGAATGTTATAAATACAGACCAAACTCTGCCGAAATTTCCATTAAAATTTCTAGTATTTAGGAGTTTGGGATGTCGAATTGTTAATTATGTGGTTGTTGACTGCTTAGGGATTTAATTAGTGTGATTAAGTCCTGCAGGCAGGACTTGGGTAGTGCGGGTCCTGTCAAGAAAAGCTTCGCAGTCCATGTTAATTCAGCAAGTCATTTTAGATGACCAGCTATATCTTTTGCCATTGTAATTATAAGTACTATGGGCTCTGCAGCATGTATAAAAGGAAGTATCTGTTAAGCTCAAAATAAGCACAGATTCAGGTCAAAACAATTATTTATCCTTAATTTTTTACTTAGTTATGTAAAAGCTGTAAAAGAAAATGTTTTTGAAATATAGGTGTGGTTGACCTGAGATTTTGCTGAAATTAAATAGAGACAATGAAGCAAGGATTTTGAGCTCAAGCTGCTGGCTGTTTTTCTGGCTTTCTTTTAGGTGGGAGATGAGAGTTGAGTAGGCTGCAGAGAGCTGAAACTCAATACTTAAATTCTAAAATTTAGTATAAACTTTTCTCTCCATTTTTTTTTTCTTATGGCAATCCTCAGAAAAAAATACATTTACTAGCAACAAATTAGTTCATCCACAAGTCATACCCTAACAATAGGGTATATTAACTAAGCTATATAAAATACAAGTAAAGTTATGATGACATCTTTGTTTATCTATTGTTTAAAGCCATCATATAATCTAAGCGTAAGAAAATGAAATTAACTAGTTCACTAGCTAATTAAGATAACATTAATAAATTCATATGTTAGCTGACTCAATTCTTAAACTCTTGCTGACAAAATCCGATTGACATGTTTAAAAAACGAAACTAACGCACCCATAGAAATTTCATAAATCGTAACATAATAAAAAAGGTAGATAGCTATACATTGGAGAGAGTAAGTAGGACACAAAAATGCAAAGTTACCTCCGGTTACAAATATATATTAATCAAGATATGCTTATGATATAGTTGGAGTGCGGCAAAAGAAAAATTCCACCTTGATGTGTACCTTAGGGATGTGAGATTGAGAGTTGCATTGTTTAAGTTTTAATGAAGCTTCTGTTCTGTAAGCATAAAAACTTTTTATTGTTATGGCATATCATCAAGTAATAACTCATGGATATATTTTTCAAGCTCAATCATCAAAAGACAACAGTTATGCATAGAGCTAACTAATATCATATCCAAATATTGTATCCATATCATAGCTATTAGTAAGACAATCACATTTAATATATGAACTATATGAAAATTTAATGTTGAAAGTTTTCAACCACTAAGAAATTATATGTCGTATTGAGTTATTTTTGAGTAATTTGTATTTGTATTATTATTATAATTAATGAATAATTTATCACTTAATAATAGTATTTTTCTTATTGTCAAGTGTTATATGTCTTTTGATTATGATAAATATGATTTCTACCCAATATTTTTAAAATTTTTATATTTATATTGATAAAGTATTTAATAAAAAATATATATTGAAGTTTCATTAAAAATTTTTATATTTTTTTTTATAAATTTTCATTATTTTTTTAAATTATTATCGAAATCAATATTCTATTAATATTTTTACAGATATTTCTATATTTTTGACATTCAATATTTTTATGGTATTTTCAACCATGGGCACAATATATATATATATATATATAATGGAATAACACATATATAAAGGGATTAGCTTTTAAATTTCTTATTAAATAATTAATATTTTTAATGATATCTGCTATTTTCTTTCTTGACACTCCCAGTATTACTCCAAGTTTTCCTTTCCTCGTTATTTCTTGTGACTGTCTGGCAAATTTTAATTACAAAGTATTTTATTTGTCATCATATAGTAAGTGACCTGTTATTAGTGGGTCTACGTGTTGATATAATAATTTAACAGATTATGTATTTTACGTTTTCATATGACAATTTAACAAGTTCTGTACCTAAAAATCAATTTTCTTATATATGTTTTTAGTATTAAATACTTCAAAAAATATTTAAATGAAGCCTAATTAATTACTGTCAATCAGCATGGATCTTATTATTAGTAATAGTGACCATCAGTAATTGTGAGAAATAGCTTTACTCATTCAGTAAAAAAAAAAATCACTCGTTTAAACAATATACAAAATAAAACAGAAAAGAAAAAAAAATACGTGGGCCGGCTTTTCAATTTAATAGGCCTTAATTTGGGCGAGCTAAACATTGGAGATAGTGATTGTTGAACTACCCGACCCTGCTACCTGAAGTCAGTAATTCATTTTGCATGACTAGGGATGGGTATTTAAAAAAAAAATATGACCAAACCTGTCCAACCTAAATGGATTGCACAGTTTGGTGCGGTTTCAGGTTAATTCAGTTTGCCTATCGGTTTAGATATTCAAAGAAAATTCTAGTCTGGTTCGGAAGTCGGTTATTGTGCATTTATTCTACTGAACCGGCCGAACCGAACTGTATGATAACCCCCTTTAAGATAACGCCACATTACCCTATAATGAATCTCAGCCGTCCATTATTTTTTTTCCCAACTTGCCCTTAATGTCTTAAATTCTGAATCCAATTGAAAAAAAACCTTAAAACCTAAACTAAATCACATTCGAGAAAGTAAATCAATTGCCGCCGCCGTTTCTCCCCCACGACCCCGAGTCTCGGCCCTCCTTTCTTTCCCTTTTTGAAACCAAAACCACTAGTAGCTGACCTCATAACTACCAGTGTCTCAACTCAAAACCCAAGTCTCGACTCTCCCCTCCATCCCCAAAGCCTTTTACAAAAAACAACTGCTTGGACAATGAAGCCCCATGCATTACCGCGCCTTCCCCCATCATCTTCTTGATTTACAACATCAACTTCCATCCCTAAATCTTTCACTTGCTCTAAAATCCCTCCCAATCATTCTCTCATTAAACAACTCCATCACCTTGGAGTCTTGGACCCAGCAACTCCACCTCAAATCACCTCCTCACATCCAGCCCAACCTTCTCCGCAAATACCAACCTTTCACTCGATCCCAAAAGATTCTTTTTTTGACTAGTTTTACCTAAATCTAAACACAAACCGACTAGAAAAACCAAACCAAACCAATCCATTCGGTTCAGTTATCGACGTCGGTTATCGACAGCATGCGGTTTGGTACGGTTACATAGTTACGCTCTAACCGACTGGTCACTTCTGTGTTATTTTTCCGTCAAAACTGAACCACACCGCACCATGCCTAGCCCTAAGCGTGACCATGAAAGAAAAACAATATAAATTTATTTTTATTTTGACTAAAAAACAATTTCATTCTTAATGTGTGTTTGAGAATGATTTTTTATTAGCACTTTCTTTCTATAGTGTTTATTTTTCATAAAAAAATCTACATAAAATAAGTGGTTAGTGTTTAAATATACACAATAAGAAATACTTTAGAAGTTATATATTGTATTTTGATATTTTAATTAACACATTAAGTATTTTTTTTATCCAGTACTTATTTGGAAAAATGCTACTTTGGTGCTTTTTCTTAGAAGCATATAGATTGCTTATTTCTTTTTCTTTTATTCAAAAAAAAAAAAGAAACTTCCTTTTTTTTTCCAAACAAGTGGGCATATGCTTTTTTTTCTCACAACACTTATTGGAAATCCAAAAGCACTACAAAACACACTCTTGAAAAGTTAAGAAAGATGAAAAAAATTGCATTTGAAATATATCTTACGAGATGGTAATTTCGAGTCAGTTTAAAAAAAATGATACTTTTCATCATAGAAATTAAGAAAACTAATTTTTTGAAATACTTTTGAGCATATATGGTAGTACTTTTGGAGCTCCAATAAGTGCTACTAAGAAAAATAAGGCACTTGGCTGAACGATTGGTAGAAAACTACAAATGCTTCTCTTGCTTCTAAGAGAAACACCACGATTGATATTTTTTTCCAAATAAGTGTTGCAGGTGTGTGGATATAATTATTCACTTGAAGAAATTAACATATGATTCGAGCCTACTTATCTCTATTGGTAGGTAAGTCAAAGACATCATGGAGTTTATACTAGTAAAAGGTATTCAATTAAACTGAGTTATCTGAGCTAACGGTCATTCAATAATCTAGTGCTTATGTTAGCTTGGCTCAAAGTAACATATTATCATAGTCATCAGCTCATCACGGATTAGCCAACCTATATCATGTCTGAAGCTACACTGCATCTGGTCAATATCTCATCCCTAAGAGTTAAAAGGACTCCAAGCGCAATGTTGCCAATACTTCGTGCATATGCATGACAACGTATCATAGAGATGGGGCATAAGTAAAACCTAATATATTATATAAGGACAATGGGTTATAGGTGGAAGGTAATGAAATAAAAAGTACAAAGACTTGATTGTTTTAGGATTTAATGGAGGAGGTTAATAATTGAAAAAAATTAGGAAATGTATTGAAGGTTAATGTGTTTTTTACTAATTTGAAGGCTTACATTGAAAACAGGTGCATTGCCTATTTATAGGATTTACATGGTCGGTTACAAGAGAGTAGCTTCTAGTTAAATATAGCCTAGTCTAAATACTTATTTTTCAAACTATTTTCAGAGACACATGTTTTTACTATGGGCCCAAGTAAATCTAGATTTTTATTTTATTTTCTAGATATCTAAAGTTTATAGAATATTCAATACTAAAATTATAAATTATTATTTTTAAACATCTCTTCTTAATTTATAATTTTAAGAGAGGTCTTGAAATATTCAAAATTTTCTGTTTTTGTCGATTTTGAGAATATATTTTCTAGTTGCTCATTTGGGTTGACAAATTCAACTAGAATTTCTTCATTTTTTAGCAAATTTCTAATGAAGTGATGTCAAAGTTCTATATGCTTTTTTCTATAATAGAAAACTAGCTGTTTTGTTATTGCAATTGTAGGCATGTTGTTGCACATGATGATTTTTGGAGCAGTTTCTTCATGTTGCATAACTGATAAGATTCTTCTTAGCCACACTGCTTCACAAGTTGCATTTGTAGCTGGTATATTATGCTTATGTTGAAGATAATGCAACAGTCCTTTTCTTCTTTGATGACCAATAAATTAATTTTGTACCTAAGCATAATAAATATCCAGAGGTACTTTTGCGATCATCTACTAAGCATGCCCAATCATTGTCTATATATCCAATGAGCTTACTCTATGCTTATTTGGCATATATAATTCCTAGCTTTCTAGTACTTTGAGATAGCAAATAATTCTCTTTGCTGCACTGAAGTGATTTTTCCTTGGCTTCTGCATGAATCTAGAAACATAGTTGACAACAAAGACAAGATATGACTTGTTATTTGTTAAATAAATCAGGCATCCAATTAGGCTTCTGTAGATCTTGCATCAACTTTCTCTGCCCTATCATCTTTTCACAAGTTCTCACTTTACGTCATTGGCGTAGACATAGGTTTGCAGTCATTAATGTGAAACCATTTGAGAAGATCATTTAAATATATTTTGTTTGAAAAATAAATATTTCACCTTTTTCTTGTTGAACTTGGATGCAAAAAATAATTGTATCAAGCCAAGATCCATCATCTCATATTCTTTCATCATTGTATTTTTAAATTCTTCTACCATATTTTGGTTAGTGCCAATGTAAATCAAATCGTCACTATATAGGTAGATAATGAGAATATTTTGCATACCTTATCTTTTAACATACAACGAGGGCTTGCTTGGAGTTCGTTGAAATCTATTTTGCTTTCATTGCGTACCTTTTCATTTCTAGTTGCTAGACTGGCATCTCCATTTGAGCAGTTAACACAAGAATTGTTCAAACAATTTCCACTCGAGCAACTGGTGCGAATATGTCGTTGAAGTCGATTCTTGGCTGCTGAGAATAGCTTTTGGCTACTAAACATGCTTTGTTCTTCTGGATTGTTCCATCTTTTTTGTATTTTATTTTGTGAACCCATTTGAGTCTAATGACATCTTTGCCTTCTGGAAAATCCACTAGCTCCCATGCATTGTTCTTCTTAATTGTTGCTATTTCTTCATCCAATGCATTTTTCCAAATATCTCATTTTATTGCTTCTTCAAAATGATGTGGTTTACATAAAAAAAAAGGCAATGCTAGACGTTTCATAAATTTATTTAAGGAAGCGTACATTTCTTGGTAATGGTATCTCAACATTTGGTATTGAATGAGTTGTGCTAGAGGATTTTTGTTGACTTGAACTGGTTGAGCATCTAAGCTTTCTTGAGTAGAAATTTCTTTGAATATTTTTGCTCTTTCATTTCCAATTCCATGATGCAAATTCATCAAAGATAACATCTTGAGAAATAATTAGTTTACTTGTCTTTTGATCAAATAAGCAATAACCTTTTCATTCATCACTATCTCCAATGAAAATATATTTTTGCCTTTTCCATCGAATTTTTTCTCTATTAGTGCATAAGCAATGCATCCAAATAGTTTTAAAAGATGTACTTAGGGCTTTTTGTCTTTACCATGCTTCATATGGAGTTTTGTTCATGACAGCTTTTGTAGGAGATCAGTTTAGAATGTACATTTTCGTATTAACTACTTCTGCCCAATAGTCATTTGGAAGACATTTCTCCTTCAGCATGCTGTCAGCCATTTAATTGCTTATTTTTGTGTTCCACTACACATTTTGCTGCGGAGTGTCATGAACAATGAGCTGTCTCTGAACTTCATTCTTCTTGCAGTACTCCATGAAAGATTTAGAGATGAATTCTCCACCACAGTTTGTTCAGAGTATCTTCAAAGGCTTCGCAACTTACTTTTCTACAAGCGCCTTAAATTGTTGGAAGACTGAAAATGCTTTTGATTTTTCATTAAGAAAATATATCCACATCATATGAGTGTAATCATCAACAAACATAAATAAATTTATTCTCCCATTTAATGATGGAGTTCAAGTTGGCCCAAAAATGTCAGTATGTACCAACTCTAATGGTGCCTTAGCTTTCCATGTATTTTTTGAAAATGACAATCTATGCAGTTTTTCATAAATGCATCCCTCGCAAGCTTTATCTATATGGGCAATAGGAGGTAGGCCAAAAACCGTAGTTTTATTTAATAATTTTAGGCCTTTGTAATTTAAATGCCTTAGATGCCATAAATATGACTCATCCATTTTTTCACTTAGTAATTTTATCATATAAGAGGAAAAACATTATTTGGATTCATTTATATTTTTGCGACTATGATGTTTTTATTTTTATCAATAATTGTGCTTTTATCTCCATTGAAATTCGCAGAATAATTTTTTCAAAGTAGTTGGCCAATACTTAAAATATTCGATGTTAAGCGAAGAACATAAAGCACTTCATGTATGAGTTTAGAGTTAACTCCTTTGGAGTTTTCTGTCACTACTCATTTTCCTTTGACCTCATGTAATTTCCCATCTCCAAGCTTTACTTTGGATGAGAAATTTTCATCTATCTTCACAGAGAGTTGTCAATCACCTTACATATGGCTACTACAACCACTATCCAAATACCAAGTATTTTTTTGAATCTTGTTGAACATACATGCATGAATAAAATACTTGACTTCAATTTTTTTAGAATAGTTAACTTCATTCTTTTCTCACATGTTTTTATACTAACAATCTCTTTGCGAATGATTAGAGATTTTGCAATTAGTGCATCTAAATCGAAAATCTTTTGATTCATGCCAAGGTTTTTTGCAAATAATGCAATAAGGTTTTATAGTTACTCGAGAAGTTTCTTTGATCATAGTTGCTTCTTCCTCCTCTACCTCAACCTTGACTACCACGTCATCTTCTAATTGAACCTTTTCTTTTAGTTGAGATGCTTGATGTGGTTGAAGAATTATGCTTTTTATGTTAATGTAGTTGGACTTGAATGCTTGCTCCATAGGTCAAGTAGAAAACTTGCTCATCCTTTTTCATGTGCTTCGAGTGATCCAAACAGTCGATCCAAAGTATAAGTTTTCAAATATTTGGATCCTTTTATAGTAGCAACAATATTTTTCAATTTTTTCTAGCAAGCATCTTAATGTTTTTTCTACAATTTTTTTATCAGTTTGTATCTCCATGACTTTTAATTTGATTAACAATAGCAGAGACTCTAGAAGAAATTTTTTGGATAGTTTCACTATCCTTCATTACTAAGTTATCAAATTCTCTCCAAAGAGTTTGAGTTTAATGGAGATTACCTTTTCATGGCCCCCAAATTGTTGTTTTAAAAATTTTCCAAAAAGCTCTTGATTTTGTTGCATTTGATATTCTAGGAAATATTTCTTTGCTTACCCCTTGCTGGATATAGAGCAATGCCTGTGCATCTCTTTGAATATTTTGCTTGTACTTTATCTTGGCTGCTGCTTCTATGATTGAAGTTGAGCTGGAATTTTAGGCTCATCATAGCCTTCTCAATTATATCCCATAAGTCTTATGAGATAAAAATAATTTTCATTTGAATGCACCAAAAATCATAATTCTCACCAGTTAAATCATAATTTTCACCAGTGAAGATAGAAATTAGATTTTGAGCATAACTAAAGTAGATTGGGTATTGGCTGCCATAGGTTTTTAATGAAGGTTTTTAAACCCGGCTCTAATACCAAATTTGTTAGGATAATGGGTTATAGGTGGAAGGTACTGAAACAAAAATATCGAGACTTGATTGTTTAGTATTTAATGGAGGAGGTTAATAATTAAAAAATGGAGAAAATGTAGTGAATGTTAACTTGCTTTTTACTAATTGGAAAGCTTACATTGAAAACAAGTGACTTTGCCTATTTATAGGCTTTACATGGTCGGTTACAAGAGAGTAGCTTGTAGTTTTGTTTTTCAAAAACATAGCCTAGTCTAAAGACTTCTTTTTCAAACTATTTTAAGAGCCACATATTTTTACTTTGGGCCCAAGTAAATCTAGATTTTTCTTTTACTTTATAGATATCTAAAGTTTATATAAGATGCAATACTAAAATTACAAATTATTTTTTTTTTAGCATCCTCAAGTCCTTGTGGTACAACTATTTTGAGTTGGAGACCAATTTGTTGGAAGTGTAGTCTAGACTAGTTTAATGTATGGTATTTATATATGTTTAGATGGATAAACACATGTGGTAATTTATGTAAATGAATGTATGTGTGTTGAATTTCTATACATGTATATAAATGGGACATGTATAGATATTAATGAGAGTTTATGGATATATGTGCTAGATTAATGGTTAGTTCTTGGTACATTAGAAATGTTAGAATAAATAAGTATGTGATGTCTGATTGTAATATAACCCATCCAATTCAAATCTATTATAGAAGTGTTTATTTGAAGATTATTTTCATGTGTAAGTCATTCTAAGCTTTCTAAGAGCTCTGCACTACCCATTTGGGTATGCATCTCTAATTTACTTATAGTTTTTTTTTGTTGTATATCTTACCACATTTTAGCATTGTCGTCATCATATGTAATATGCATCTAGGCCCAGCCACATTTCCAACAAATTGGTATCAGGGTCTAGTTATGTTCCTTGGAAAATATATAGAAGAATGTTTGTTTTGCTTAAATGTTTCTTTGGCTATCAAATGTTAGATGTAATTTTTTTTATGTGTTTTCACTATAGTGATAGGACAAAGGTCCTACGTGTGACTGGAAACCAGTGAGAGGTTTTCTTAAGTAATAGCATCCATGAGAGGTGGAGTGCTTTAACATGTTTACTAGTGTGCGACCTGATTATCAAAAAGTGATGCCAAGATGTAAAGGAGCAAGCAAACTTGAAGATAGTGCAAAGCAAGGAAAACAACTTGACATGCCAAAGAGGTTGTTGACATGGAATGATAAGTAATGGGCTGAAGTGTCAAAATTGGTGGCCACAATATGGGAGAAATAAAGACTGCGTAATTGATGGACAAAGGCTATGAATGCTTATGTGTCGAGAGATGTTGTAAATTTGAAAAAGAAGAAACTATGACATATGTTGAAGAGCAACACAAGTATGGATTAAGGTGGGATGTTGGAATATTAAACCAAATTTGGTTTATTGTATCAGAGCCTCTGTCGTTTTTGGACTAGAAAGTTTTTGAGTCAAACATTTTGAATCTTGTCATTTTCCAAGGTTTGCTTGCTCCTATTCAACGATTAAAATGTTTTGAACTGGTGACAAAAAAAAATAATTTGAATTTGGTGGAGAAAAATTTCTCTCGCAATTTGTTTTGATAGAGGTGTTTTTGGAAAACATATTTTTTTAAATTCTCTACAATTTGTGTTTTGGTAAAAATTGAAAAGATGCACTCTAGAGAAATTGTGAGACTCGCAACCATGAGAGGTGGTATGCTTGAGTAAAAGTTTACAAAAGTGACAAACTACTATTTCTAGCAATGTGGCAAAAAAGAAAAGAGAAAATGAGAAAATCCAAGTTTCGTGAAGAAAAGAGAGAACTTGTAAAAAGTGCAAAAGAAAAGAAAATTTGAGAGAATCCAAGTTTCATGAAGAAAAGAGTGAACTTGTAAAGAGTACAAAAGAAAAGAAAAGATGGAGAGAGATGAAACATGTTATCTCACATAATTTGTACATGTTTTGGTAAGAAGAGATGGAGAGATAGGATGCAAAATTATGGAGATTTAAATTTTCTTTAAGAGTGTGGTGATTAAAGCTTTTAGGAAATTGAATTTATTTTCATCAGTGTTTACTAATGTTTATGATGGACCTCCTCATGATAGAAGGTTCAAATTTAATTTGAAAGTGGAGGATACACTTTTTGTATTTACAGATGATGAGATTTTTATGAGTTTGTGGATGAAGACATTGAAGCAAGCAGAGAATTTAGCGGCTGAAAATTTGTTGCTATATATGGAGAATCTGAATATGATCAAATTGCTCGATCTTCATCATTATATTGTTGATAAATACAAGGTTGAGAATGACGAGCTACACGAAGAAAATTATTTTCTACCTCAAAGAATTAAAGAGCTTGGAAGATATTGTGGCATATGAGTATGCTAATGGAGTGCATTAATGTTGACACATTATTTTGTGTGTAGTATGGTATTCTAGATTAAGGGAGAATGTTGGAAGTGTAATCTAGACTAGTTAAATGTATGTTATTTATGTTTAGATGGATAAACACATGTGGTAATATATGTAAGTTAATGTATATGTGTTGAGCTTCTATATATATATATATATATATGAATGATACATATGTAGTTATTAATGAGTTTATGGATATGTGTGCTAGATTAATGATTAGTTCATGATACATTAGAAGTGTTAGTATAAATAGGTATGTGGTGTATGATTGTAATATAGCCCATCCAATTCAAATATATTATAGAAGTGTTTGTCTGAAAATTACTTTTCTGTGTAAGTCATTTCGAGCTTTCTAGGAGCCCTACACTATCCATTTGGATATCCATATTCAATCTACTTATATTTTTTGTGTTTTGTATATTTTACTCCTTTTTAGTATTGTCATCATCGTATCTAATATTCATTTAGGCCCACTCACGTTTCCAACACAGTTCTCTAATCTTATAAGGAAATTACTTGCTAGTTTCCTAAATTCTATAAGGAAACTTAGTACCAAGGTAAGTTTATAAATACCTCATAATCAAAATCCACATGTACATACTCATAGACTAATAAGTCTCTTGCAAATTCTAGCAATCAGAGATCACCATCTAACTTGAGAGCTAGAGTGTCTTTGACCGATGTCACATTGATGCTCTAAAGATCTTCACGCTCTTGTTTGTCTTGCAAGTTAGATTGCTTTTGCAAAATTGTGTAATGTAGAATCGCACATCAAGAGCATGATAAATAATAATAATAATAATAATAATACCCAATGCATTAATTAAAATACAAAAATACTATATATAATTTTAAAAGTGTTTTTTATATGTTTAACCAAACCTTTACAACTTTTTAGATAATCTGCAATGCACAGTTTATAAATTTTTATTTTTTTATTTTAAAGAGTCATTTTTATTTTTTATAATTCCAATGAACTCTATATATTAAAAAATTAAAATAGAAAATGAAACTTGGCTCTTTACATTTAGATAATCAAATTCAATCTGTATTTAAATTTTTAAAGCATGTATTTATTGTTGTTGAATTTTCAATGCACAATTATAATTATTTTTAACTCCATATTAATTATATATATATATATATATTTTTTTTGTAAAGAGGGAAGCTAGGAAGGAAAGAAAATAATAAGAAAAGTAAATTAATTATTTGTTAAGAAATGAAAAATATAGAATAGTGATAAAGAGTATCACTAGAGTTGAATAAAAAATCTAAATATTTATTTTATAAATTTTTTTAAGATGCATTTTATTTTAAAAATTATACTTTTTAAAATAAAAAATATGCTTTAATAGTAAATATATATATATTTTTTATGACAAAAATGCTATGGAAAATAAATACAGCATAAAATAAATGCTAAAGAAAATAAGCACTCCTAAGAGCATCTCCAATTACTCTATGGATTGGAATCTATGTGGCACATGAAATAGAAGCCTTTGCTGCTTATGTGGCAAACACTACGCCAAAAATCTTAATAGGCGACGCAAAACTAGCGTCGCTAGTTGTAAACGGCGACGTAAATTCATGTGTCGCGGACAGGGGAGTCGCCGAAAGTAAAAAACATTCGCGACGCAAGTGTCGCAGTATCTTCATCAAATAGGCGACGCTTGTGTCTCCGTTTCTCCGTGTACATGCAGACTTTTCTGGTAGAATCGGAGACGCATTCGTCGCCTATTCTGGTAGAATCGGATACGCATGCGTTGCCTATTCATAAAAAAGGCGACGCTTGCGTCTCCGTTTCTCAGTGTACAAGCGGACTTTTCTCCTAGAATCGAAGACGCATGCGTTGCCTATTCTGGTAGAATCGGAGACGCACGCGTCGCCTTTTCTCCTAGAATCGGAGACGCATGCGTTGCCTATTCTGGTAGAATCAGAGATGCACGCGTCGCCTATTCTTGTAGAATCGGAGACGCATGCGTCGCCTTTTCTGGCAGAATCGAAGACGCCAGCGTCGCCTTTTCTCTTATAATTACACTTTGCGAAAATTATGCGTACAATTTTTTGTCGACGCAATTCGTTACACAATGTTTTAAAACCGCAGCAAATCCCTATTTAAGATGGCGCCGGATAATTCAAATTTATTTTTACTGACTAATTAAACGATTTTTTAAATTTTATTTGAATATTTTATAAAAGAAATTTAAATGTATAAATATAAATAATTAAAGTTAAACAAATTTAAATTTAATTATGTATTGTAGGCAATAGAATGATGGACTTAAATTTAGTAAAAATGAGAATCAATAGGCAAGCTAGCTAGTGATATAACAAATTATATATATAAGAAAAAGGAAATATTTTCAAACAAGGCGAACAACAAAATTACAAGCAGTTAAATATTTCCATAAGTATTATAATTAAATGTGACATTTTTTTGTAATGTAAAAGTATGTACATACAAGTGGAACTACGTACTATATATATATATATAACTTACTACGATCTGAGTGGGAGTAGAGCAGCTGTCCATTTGGCTCTAAAATGGTCAACATATTGCTGGGTCCAAACACTATCTTGGAACTGCACATACATACCAAACAAGTTATTAAAATAAGTATTAACTAATAATATAAATTCTTACTGAGTGTAAAAATAGCATAATTTTTATTACCATGTCCGCCAAATTTTCTCGAGCAACATTATTTACTATAATGTCCCGCATGATCATCATCACATAATATCCGCATTCGGTATTTCCTGGTTGTTTGATACAAAAAAACAAGTTAATCATTATATTAAATATGTAAGTAATATTTTGTTAGACAAACAATATTAATATGTATTTATAATTATTAATAAATACTTATGTGTAAAAATCTTAGCCAAATTTATGTATACAAATGTTATTAATTGATGTACCTTTATTTTAGGTCATCTAAGTTTTTCGTACCGAACTTTTTTTTGGCCATCGGATGTACAGTTCCAAGACAAATATGCGCTATATAAATCACCAAAAATAAAATCAACAATTAATTATTAAATATTATTAATAATCATCCACATATTTAGTTAATTATGCATACTTACCTATCCAACAAACTCCTAAAGTCGGCCATTCTTTGACGGTTGTTCTTCGGAAGCGCATCATGAAACCATGCAACTGCTAAGTATGGGTCAACAACACCCAACATCCAATGGTCTCTACAAAAGGTATTAATTACAAATGTTTTAATAAAACTCAAATAATCCATTGCAATATTAGACAAGTTATAGTACCTTGACCAGTACGGAAAAAACCATAGCTGACCCTTTTCTGCATCTCTCCATCGCATCAAAATTTTAAGTTCTCGCTCATCTGGATTTCTCCTTTCTACATTGGCTATATCATCAGGGAGCATAAAACAATATTTCCCTAGTTGTTCACCCATCAGTCGGGAATCTAAATGCCTAAGCAGTGAATCATCATTTACATAATTAGTTGTATGTAACAAATATAGCAATAATATATTTTTCAATTAATGCAATAAAGTTGGAATTACATACCTTATGTAGAACAAAATGCAAGAATGTTGCAACTCCAGCATGTAACAAAAATCTATTATATCTTTCTTCGAAATTGCTATCAAGACTTCGTGGCCCACAACTGTCGGTGGCAAGGAGGTCATCCACATGTGATCCATGTCGAAAGGGTCGAGCCGCCTTAACAACTCTATAAGTGCAGGGCTAAGGTTGTATGAGCCGACAGCGTCAACTTCATCAGCTGCAGCAAGATCTGCCGGCTCGGCCTCTACTGGTTGGGACTTATGTGAGCCACTTGATCCTGCATCAACCACCTGTTTGCCCTTTGATTTTCTCATTTTCCCAAAATTCTGAAACCAAAATAAGAAAAAACATCTTAGTATCACAAATTAGCTAACATATATATGGAAACATAACAAGTCGGTTTTGAATATATATATATATATAATATTATATACCTCATCGGATGGTAGAATAACAAGATGACGAGGCCACGCCACGAATGATCCTTCTGCCTCTTTAACATATAGCACGTCAAAAGAGGGCACAGGTAACAATGCAGTAAGATCAATCGCTTCATTCAGTGAGACTCTAACGTTGTACGGTCCCAACTCTATACCATGGCAAACTGAACTATCGGCTGTCAAAGTCCCGGTTGCCATAAAGTTATCTCGTGTCCCTTGCGCAAGCTCACATACAATATCCTGCATTTCAAAGACATGTTGGAAAACGTCATCGGGTTATAACAATAAAAATTAAGAATATATAGTAACAATTTAATAATGGTACACGTACCTCGGTGCGATCATCGCTTGAATGATCTGCTGCATGACATGATCCCTGTGTGGGTGACTGCGGTGGTATGTCAAGGCCGCATGTAGCAGCGAGATCACATACGTCGTCCACTGCCCCTTTCTTGCGGACAACGTCAAATAGAGTACTCAAAACCTGCTCCAATTTCTCTATCCTCGCATTCTGCCTTTGGATATTTGCATCTACATCGAGTTCCTTCTTGTTCTTTTGAGTGCTTCGCCACGGTATTTTGAAAAAATTCTTGACCGTGTACCCTTGTCCCTTTCCTCGAAGCCGACCAGGATACTCCTCGGACCCGAGGGCTTGTGTAAGCACATCATTTGGAGGAGAGGCATCAAGAATGCCTTGAGTGATATTCTGCTGTAAAGCATGCTACAAAAAACAAAAATGCATGAAAAAATATTAATATGGTTAATTATGCATAATTATTAATTATAAATCATATGACCACTAATTTTGGTAATTATATAACTCACAATGTTGTCAACAATTGACTGAACCACCGGATTGTCTACCCGTCCATCTTTCTTTGTTCTTGCACGGATCCATAGCTCTGCACGCTCGATCGGTTCAGTGGTGCCTCTCTCAGCTTGCTGCAAATTTAGACATGCATTAAATATATGGACCTATTAAATATTCGATATTTAAATTAAACTTACTCTTATAGTGTGTGCATGTATACATATTTATAAATATTACGTACCATCTGCACCTCCAAACGAGGATATCCTTTACACCCAAGTCGATGGGGATATTTGTTGCCTTGCCGTACTTCCTTCCGATCCGCACTTAACTTCTATAATTATTGTTGACATAATATATATTTTAATATTAATTAATGTTTTATAAAATATGTTTGACACATGCATACATATATAATTAAATTCTATACCAATTTTTGTACCAATTTTTACCTTGAAGTCTTCACCAAGCCTGTGGCTGAGAAATACTTCCCAGTCTTCTTGTTTGATGAAAGGATACTTGTCAGTCGGTGGGTGCTTGAACAACTGGGGGTATTTCAAGTATGGGGTCACATACTTCTCAAACAGTTTGTGCTTAAACCTCCTCCACTTCCTAGTGCAACTTCTAAGAGTCTGGTCCTTATGAGAGTCATCTTTCTTCGAATAACCCTATAACAACATCAATGTAGCATTTAGTAAATAACTCTATAATATAATTCGGGTTTAGTTATATATGCCATTGTATATTACCTTTAATGCTTGCCATAAGTTATCTTTCAATGCTGGAGACACATCATTCCAGGTTTTAATGAAAATTGGTACCGTGGAACGAGTGATTGAGCCCATCAAGTCGACCATCCTCACAGCTTCCTTGTTTAGGGGAGCTCCATGCTCATTGAACTGTAGGTTCAACTGCTTTGCGTCGGCCTCCTTTCTAAACTCTTCTAACGTTGTAGGTCCTCGACCTTTACGCTTAGGAATTGGAACACTTGCACCGGCTTCATCCTCTGTGTATAACGGCTCATCGTCCGGAAGAGTAATATCATCCTCATTCGGATCCATTAATCTGTAACACTCAACGTCGAATAAATTCGTGAACCATGCATAATATGTTAAACGGTCCTAATTTAAATGCGTCGCCTATTGCTTATAAACTTTAAACGGTGCACATATGTCGCCTTTTAATTTAAATGTGTCGCCTAATTAAATTGTAGTTGTTGATGTCCTAACTCACATACTATTGGTTACATTTTAATTTAATGAATGAATTGACAAAGAAAAACATTGACACGTTGGAAAATTTAAATGCGTCGCCTATGCTAAATGCGTCACCTATGCTTATGTTTTAATGGTCTACATATGTCAATGTTGTCAACAATGCATCTCCTAATGTATACATACAGTCTGGCATATATTTAAAAATGACTAAATGTGCATACTAATAAATTAAATTAAAACCGTTAAACCGTATATACTTTTATCCACATTTTCATGTTCACCTATATATCAACAAACCGTATACATTTGCATCCATAAATGTATAATAACAAAAGTCATGGGATTTATCATAGTATGACAACAAAACTCAAAGGATTTATTTAATTTATTCCAATCAAATAGATCATAAAAATTCAAACACTCAAAACCGTATACAACATCCCTTTATATACATTCAATAAACATACAAAGAGTCATATTAAATACAATATTTACTTATTCTAACATAACTGAAATTTATCCATCTTTTAGCAAAGATATTAACAACAATTTGGTAAACTAATTAATATATGAGGTGCATACTCGTTTGAGAGAGGCGGCGGCGGTATTGGAGCCCAACAGTCCGACGAGGAGAAAGTTTGAGGGGAAGGCAGTGGCGGCGGCAGCAATGGAGCCCAACAGTCCGGCGAGGAGAGAGTTTGAGAGGAAGACAGTGGCGGCGGCGGCAATGGAGCCCAACAGTCCGGCGGGGAGAGAGCTTCAGAGGGAGACAATGGTGGCAGTGGCGGCGGCGGCGGCTTGTTTAATTGATATATATTGTTGTTCGGCTGATAGATAGGTAGAGAGATAGATAGATATGAGAGCTGGCCGGTTAGATGGGGGGGAAGTGGGGTGAGAGGTTGCCATAAATTTTGGGTTGGTGGGAAGTTGTCCAGCCATAAATTTTCACCAAAAAATTGAATACTCATTTCCATAACTCTTCGTACATGGTATATTATTTATAATTATAATACTACAATTAGATATATAGCCTGAAGATATTAATTTATTAGAATTTGATATCAATTCATGCATACATTAGAATGGAAGACTGTTGCAACTCCAGCATATACATTTTAATTCTTAAAATTACATATTGTAGATGAAGAGATTAAATTACTTGACAATTAAAAAAAAAAAAAAGAGTATAGACGACGCTGGTGTCGCCAATAGTGCACTATTGGCGACACCAGCTTTGCTACTACTACAGTACTGGCCACACCAGCGTCGCCAATAATACAGTATTGGCGACGCTGGCGTCGCCAATAACCCCATATTTTATTTTTCTATACTTTGTTTATAATGTTATATATGTATACATATGTATTTCATTTTGTAAACATTTTAATTCTTAAAATTACATATTGTAGATGAAGAGATTAAATTACTTGACAATTAAAAAAAAATAGTATAGGCGACGCTGGTGTCGCCAATAGTGCACTATTGGCGACACCAGCATCGCCTATAATACATTATTGGCGACGCTGGCGTCGCCAATAGCCCTTTTTTTTTATATACTTTGTTTATAAGTTCACATTATTGTTGAAAAATGTAAAATCAATAATATATGCCATCAACATATAAACATAAATATATATGTATAGTGCATACTGAACACAACAATTATGTCAATTATGCATGCATGTAACTTGAAATATACAATAGCTTTAAGGAATTTGCATGCAATATCCATACTTAATTTGTTTGCATAGTTAATAAAAATTATCTGAACAAATTGTCTTGTTGTATATGTTATATATATATATATACATCTGTATTTCCTTGAGATTGAATTACTTTTTAATTCTTAAAATTACATATTGTAGATGAAGAGATTAAATTAGTTGACAATTAAAAAAAAAAGATTATAGGCGACGCTGGTGTCGCCAATAGTGCACTATTGGTGACACCAGCGTCGCCAATAATACAGTATTGGCGACACCAGCGTCGCCAATAACCCCATATATTTTTTTTTTGTATACTTTGTTTATAATGTTATATATGTTTACATATGTATTTCTTTTTGTATACATTTAATTCTTAAAATTACATATTGTAGATGAAGAGATTAAATTACTTGACAATTAAAAAAAAAGAGTATAGGCAAAGCTGGTGTCGCCAATAGTGCACTATTGGCGACACCAGCATCGCCTATAATACATTATTGGCGACGCTGGCGTCGCCAACAGCCCTTTTTTTTATATATTTTGTTTATAAGTTCACATTATTGTTGAAAAATGTAAAATCAATAATATATGGCATCATCATATAAACATAAATATATATGTATAGTGCATACTGAACACAACAATTATGTCAATTATGCATGCATGTAACTTGAAATATACAATAGCTTTAAGGAATTTGCATGCAATATCCATACTTAATTTGTTTGCATAGTTAATAAAAATTATGTGAACAAATTGTCTTGTTGTATATGTTATATATATATATACATCTGTATTTGCTTGAGATTAAATTACTTTTTAATTCTTAAAATACATATTGTAGATGAAGAGATTAAATTAGTTGACAATTAAAACAAAAAAAGGCACTATTGGCGACACCAGCGTTGCCAATAATACAGTATTGGCGACACCAACGTCGCCAATAACCCCATATATATATATTTTTTTGTACACTTTGTTTATAATGTTATATATGTTTACATATGTATTTCTTTTTGTATACATTTTAATTCTTAAAATTACATATTGTAGATGAAGAGATTAAATTACTTGGCAATTAAAAAAAAAAAAGTATAGGCGACGCTGGTGTCGCTAATAGTGAACTATTGGCGACACGAGCGTCGCCAATAATACAGTACTGGCGACGCGAGCGCCGCCAATAGCCCTTTTTATTTTTTTTATTGCATTAATTATAAGTTCACATTATTGTTTAAAAATGTAAAATCAATCATATATGGTATTATATAAACATAAATATATTGATTAAGGCTCGGCAAGATGTATTTCCTTGAGATTAAATTACGACATATAATTATCATAGCCACATCCCTTCCCAATCTTCACAAATATAAACTTCGTCCCTATCTTCGTCACTATTAACATCAATGTCGTGCTCCACACATGGGAGACGATCTAAAAATGGGTTATGATTCATGGGAGCGTCTTCTTTTTCATCGTCTTGTTTAACATCATCAACAAATACATCACGTTGTGGTGGAGATAGCACTACTGACCAACGTGGATCAACCTGATCCTCGACGTAAAAAACTTGCTGCGCTTGTGAGGCCATGATGAATGGTTCGGATATGTGACCTAACTTATTAAAGTTGACACATTTAAAGCCTAAATCATCAGTTTTCATACCCGTATTACTGTGAACCCAATCAAACATGAAAACAATGATGCGGAAATGAACGTAATTGACATCCCAAATTTCTCTTACTTTACCATAGTAAGTCATATTCGCTAAAATAGGATTATTGTCTTTTGCTGTTGCATAATGCATACCTTGGGCTACTATCTTCACTCCACTGTTTTGTGTGACACGTTTATTGTCCCTTTCCACAATGTTGAAACAAACCCCTTTAATGACATACCCTTCATGCTTTGTTACCACCCACTGTGGACCCTGTGCAAGCCACCTCAATGTGTCATCCACATTACAACTCGGTATACATCGCTCGGCGTCAACCTATTAATGCCATGATATATATTGGAAGTAATTAGAATATTGAGGAGCATTAAAAAAATTGTTGACATCATAACGGTCATGCACTAAACAATTATAAGTTCACATTTTAAATTAGCTATACCTTATCAGGCAACGAATACATAAATGTGCGGTTGTGCTCGTCTTGAATCCATTTTTCCCTCTTTCCTCTGTTTCTTTTATCGGCTTTTAAGGCTTCCAAATGAAAACTAACAACACACACAATTCACAAAAAATGAAAACTGTATTTTCATGCATATATATATGTACGTGCAATATGAAATAGATATTGACAATAAAAATCCATACCTCCTATATGGCTCCACCTCCGGGGAATTTGAAAGAACGGTCATATGGACTTGCTCCCAAAGCTTTTGATCAATTTGGTACATCTTTCCACCTTTAATAGGGGCACCAACATCCTCACTGTCATTCAGCCTTTGATATCTGCCAATAGGGTTCCCAATTGCGTCTAACCCTCGTTGGTATTCACTACAAAACTCGATTGCTTCTTCAACTACATAACTCTCAGCGATGCAACCTTCTGCTCGGTTTTTGTTGCGAACATAACTCTTCAATGGGTACATCCATCTGAAATGCATTGGACCACACAATCAAACTTCTCGTACAATGTGCACAGTTAAATGACCATTACATCAAAAAAGGATGGTGGAAAGAACTTTTCCAGCATGCACAATGTCCTCACAAGATCACTATGTATGGCATCAAGGGATGCAGTCTCGATTGATTTTTTACATATTGAATTAAAGAAAAAACAAAATCTAGCAATTGCAGCTCGTACGTTGGTAGGAAGCACCGGACGTATTGCAATAGGCAATAGTTGCTGCATCAACGTGTGATTATCATGGGATTTCATCCCTACAAGCTTCAAGTCATCCATTCCCACAATATTACAAAAATTTGATGAATAACCATCAGGAACTTTTAGCTCTGCCAAACAACGACAAAATTGATGTTTCTCTTGTTTTGATAACGTATAACATGCAGGAGGCAAAAAAGTTTGTGCTCCATGTACCAACGGAGCCAATTCAAGCCGAAGACCCATATCCACTAAATCCAGCCTCGCATTTATTCCATCTTTCGTTTTATCTGGAATATTAAGCAATGTACCTATTATACTTTCGCAAACATTTTTCTCAATATGCATCACATCCAAGTTGTGGCGTATATGGAGATATTTCCAGTACTGTAAGTCAAAAAATATTGACTTCTTTTTCCAACAGTGTTCAACCTCATCTCCGCAAAAATTTTTACCTCTCCCTGTGTCGTCAAAACTACAAGCATTAAGCTTTTCCAAAATTTCCTCACCAGTCAATGGTATCGGAGGTTCTCCAAATTCTTGAAACCCATTAAAAGTCTTTTTTTGCTTTCGGTATGGATGATTATGAGGCAGGAATCGTCTATGCCCAACAAAACTCATTTTGTGCAATGTTGCAAGCGAATAGCAAAAGTGTTATGACTGCAAATTGGACATGCATGGTATCCCTCCGTTGCATGACCGGCTAAGTTGCCATAAGTGGAAAAATCATTTATTGTCCATAGCAGCACTGCCCGTAAAGTGAATTCTTCTTTACGATAAGCATGAAAAGCTTCAATTCCCTCCTCCCACAACAATTTTAATTCTTCGATTAAAGGCTCCAGATATACATCGATACGGTTGCCAGGCTATTTTGGTCCAAATATTAGAAGGGTCAACATCATGAATTTTCGCTTCATGCACAACCAGGGAGGAAGATTATACACGACACAGATAACAGGCCAAACACTGTAGATACTACTATGTAAACTGTGCGGGTTCATTCCATCGGCTGCAATACCGAGTCTAAGGTTTCTAACTTCTGCGGCGAAGTCTGGCCAATAACGGTCTACCAATTTCCAAGCTGGAGCATCCGCTGGGTGCTGCATTTTGCCTCGTACAGTCTTTCTCTCATTTGCATGCCACTGCAAATACTTAGCTGTTGAAACACTGTGGAACATTCTTCTAAAACGTGGAACCAGTGGAAAATACCATAAAACCTTCGATGGGATTTTTGTAACTGTGTTATCTTTTCCAATTTTCCATCTGGATGACCCACATTTAGGACATAGCATTAGATCCGCAAACTGTTTTCTAAACAAAATACAATTATCGGGGCATGCGTGTATCTTCTCGTACTTCATTCCCAAAGCAGTTAGTGTCTTTTTAACATAGTAAATAGAAGTTGGCAAGACATTATCCCGCGGCAGCATCTCAGATAACAACTTCAGTAGTGCATCAAAGCTCTTGTCAAAATGCCCATATCTACCCTTCAAGTTATATAATTTAACAACAGCCGATAACTTGGTAAATTTTGTGCATCCTGGAAACAAAGGTTTCTCTGCCTCTTCCAACAGACTTGCAAAATGATCAGGATTTTTGGGAATATCGGAATGCATATTATCGAAGGCATCCCGAGTCATTTTGATGTTGTTGTACGCCACATCTTCTTTGCTATCGCTGTCCTCTTCATCGAACTCTAAATCTTGATTAACAAACTGTGAAGACGCATCGCCACCAGCTGACTGGTAGGAAGATTCACCGTGCCAAACCTATTGCCTATAATTGCTATCGAATTCGTTCCAATATATGTGACCTTTTATGTCCTTCATAGAATGCAATGTCATATTGCCACATTTCATGCAAGGACACCGAACGGCATTACGATCACTTACATTTTTCGTCGCAAATTCTAAAAATTCGTTCACACCTTTGGCAAAACGTGTGGATCGTCTATCCGAATATATCCATGACTTATCCATTCGACAAAATATTATTTGAGTAACTAATGCAGTAATCTTTGTATTGCATCAGCATATGAAAGTAACCAAAAAATAAACCAGAATAAAATATTACAAAACAAAAACACAAGTATGCAGCAATATTGCGTATTAAACGTTTAAATAATATGAAATTCGAGTTTACGTGTAAACTTACTTGCAACGTGCAACTTTGGTTGAGTGTGTGTTCAGCTTCGTAGGATGTTTCTGCGCATGGAAAAATGATATATAAATCGACAAACTAAAACTAAATTAATAACGTAAAACACAATGTTAAAAAAAAAATGTAAAATATAAATATAATTTATTGCAACTATAAAGGGGTGGATGGACAATATTAAATGAGGCATTCATTACAAGTTGGTAGACAAAGAATTTAAATTGGACAGGCGACGCAAACGTCACAAATGAAATGAATTATTTTGTGTATATATAAATTAAAGTTTAAATGTTTCATTAATGAACAGTAGTATTTGTTTTTACTGAATTAATTAAGCTTGTTAATTCAACTACTGTAAAATCAATTGTGTAATCAACATATTAATTTATATTTATTTGTTTGATTGTTTATTAATTACTTCTTAAACGGTTCTAATATCTTAAGTATTATTTAATTAAATTATTATTGTTTTTTCTATATTTTTTTGGGGAATAAATTATAAGGATATTTCATATATATATAGTTAAAATATATACATATACATATTATATATACAAAACAATATCCGACCAAATATATCAAATATTTTTATTGATATTACACAAACATGTTTACATAGATCATAAATTATCCATATATATGAATCTCGAGCATATCATTATCAGGTTTACATTAAATTCTGCATATCTCGATCGACATATGAAAAATTAACCGATGGGAGCAGAAGAAGAAATGCGTCGCCTTGTCCAGATATTTGTTGCCTTGCCGTTCTATGATACTGGACAAGGAAGCCTCCTCTGTATGACAATGAAATATTTGATTTAAAGATAGGTGATCTACCAGAAGAATATACGACATTTTGAAGTGGGTCGAAAACCTGAAAGGGAGTAAAAATCATAAATATTTCATCGTTTCCATATATTTTGAAATAGTATCAGCTAAAAGATAATGAAACCAAGAAGATCAATATTTCCATATTTGCTTTTTTTTTCCAATGGTTCAAGAATATTTCATCCTTTCCTTTTATTTTGAAATAATTTCAGCTGAATAATTGGGCATAACAGCTGAAACTATTTCAAAATATAAGGCAAGAAAGACATATATATATATATGTAAAAGAGAGAAACAAATCATGAAATGTGGATTTTTAACGTGAGGATGTGCCTATTTATAGATACATAATGGTTGGTGCAAATTAAATGTTAGTAGATAGGTTGGAATTAAATACGGTAGCGAAAGTTATTGCGAATAAAGTTATTGGCGAAGCATGCGTCGCCATTTTGAAGTTATGGGCTAACATTGAATTAAATAGTTATTGCGAATAAAGTTAATGGTGACGCTAGTGTCGCCATTTTGAAGTTATGGGCGACGCTCGCGTCGCCAGTAACATTTTGTTTATTTTTTTTTCCGAATATTATTTCTTTTACAGTGCTAATTAATGGTAGGTGCAAATTAAATGTTTATATAGGTTGAATTAAATACGTTTGGGTATATATGTTTTAATCGACGGAGGGGTAGCTATTTGGAAGTGCTAATTTGAAACAATTTGTTGTTATGGGCGACGCTAGCGGCACCAATTTGTTGTTATGGGCGACGCTAGCGTCGCCAATAATTTTTTTTTTTTCATATATATTTCTTTTACAATAATAGATGAGTTGATTACAAGTACTTCAATATGTTATAAATAAAGTACTGATCGATAAATTAGCAAACATAAGTTTTTCAACCACGAAATAATTTAACTAGTTTATTAAATAATCTAATTTAGTTTATTAATGTACGAGTCAGCATCTTGACTTACGTACGTTCTTCGTAGCTGCTCCCACCGATGACGCCCCTCTTCGCACCCCCATTTAAAGAAGATAGAACGAAACCTTTAATATGTATGAAGGTGAAGTACCTGAAGCGTATGGATCGACGATTTGTAGCTGATCGATCATATAAGAGGAGAGATGGTTAAAACTTTTTTGACATTTCCATATATTTTGAAATAGTTTCAGCTAAATCGAAGAAAAAAAAACGTAAGAATATTTATGCATATGTATAATTTTTTTCCTTTTCTTGATGATTGTTTCTTTTACAGTAATAGATGATTGTTTCTTTTACAGTAATAGATGATTTTCTTTCATAATATAGATACGTATTTATAGATAGAGAATGGTACGTCGGTGTGAATTGATTATTTTGGTATTTTGAAATAATTGTGGTAGGCGTTGGCGCGCAACTATTTCGCGACACCTGCTCCAATGGGTGTCGCTGAATGTGAATGCCGCGTATATTTTCCGCGACGCTTTACGAATGCCCGTCGCAAAAGTATTTGGCGCGCAGATTTTTGGCGACACTTGCCGAATGCCTGTCGCGAAATGTATTTGGCGCGCTTATTTTGCTCGACACTTGCCGAATTTGTGTCGCCGAATATGCTTCGCGCCACATTTTTTTCGACGGTTTTCGATCGCGAGGCGCGATATATGATTTCACGCACATTTTAGCGACGTGCGTGCGTCGCTATTTTGTTCAAATAAAGGCGACGCACTATATTTGTGTCGCCGTTAGTTTATCGCAACGCAAATTTTTTGCTTCGTCGCGCATTTAGTGTCGCCGATTAAGATTTTTGGCGTAGTGAAATGTCTATTTAATAGACAATGAACATTGTAAAATAGTCTTCATTGAAGTATGTTCATTATCAAATTAATTGATGATGTGTAATCCACAAATCCAGAATGATATTGACGTTTTTTGCCCTCAGAGAAATCACATCCACCATTCCAATAAATCGTAGCATGAGAAAAAGCCAGGATAGAAAGATCTGGGCGACCCCATATTAAACCCATCATCGACAAAAACTCAAAAATTACTGAAATATCGACTACCCATATTTCTTTCCAGGGTGAAAAAGAAAAAGAACTTGGAGCTCAAACTCACTCTAAATCAATCAACACTCATATCCAAAGACAGAAACCCAAACTTTTAGAAAATGTGAAAATTAAAAAAAAAAAACTTTTGCACTAAAAATGTCAACTAAAATATCTAATCCCAATTACAATTACTACACATTTCCAACTAAATGCCCGAAAAAAAATATATATATATATATAAATATAATTATGGAGACACACAGCCACCAGTCAAATCTACAAACAGTAACAAAGACCAAAAAAATAAAAATAGAACAGAAAAACACAAAGGGTAGTCGAAAAATATAAACTTCACTATTAGAATCGTGGCGAATCCTGACGAGCTCATTCCTTTTATAAGACCCAGCCACCATTCCCGCATTGGCCTCCATGTTTGCCTTTTGATTCCTCAGCATATTTCAATTATTGCTAATATAAATATATTTTGTAGCCAGAATCAAAACGAATCTATGATATATTTCTGATCACAATGTTGGGTGAAAGGAAGCAACAACAAAGAAAAATGGGGAAAGTCTCTGAATTCTTTGCCCATTCAATGCTCCATCTCTGTCTCTCCCTCTCTCTACTGCTTAAATTGGACAATATCCAGGCTTTTAACGATTGAGTCGATCGTTTGAGATTGAGGCGAATGTATTTCACTGCTGATCTCTTTTTTTCTTCGTTTGAGCGCGAACAATAAGAAAAGGGAAAAAAAAAACTCGCACCTAATAATTTTCTTTGAAGAAAAATAAAAAACAAAATTGCTGAGTCACACTGTGTAATAGACCCTCTGAAAGTAGACAGTCTCTTTGACAGTGTCTATTTTATTTTTTGGCACATCAATTTAACAGAGTTAATTGACATAGCCATTGGAGAACTTTTTTTTACAACTCCTTCCATATTTCCGATGTAGCAATAAAAAAAAAAAAGCAATCTCTAGAGTCATTGGAGATGCTTTTAAACACTGACGGTATATTATCGCTGCATCGTGGATTCATCATTATCATCAGTACTAATGACCATAATCTATTGCTTAAAAAAAAAATCATAATCTAAAAGAGAAAATTAAGATTTAACATAAGAAAGAGATAAAAGAAGTAAAAAGTGAAACTTATATGTCTCAGCTGAAAAGAAGAATAAAAAAATAAGAGAAAAAGTGAAACGGATAAGTCTATAAATTCCAATTTTGATAATTCATCTCAATTATCAATCCCTGGTCTTTCGCTCAATTTGCTTTGCGAAAAATCGCCCGTTGATGCCGTTCTTTTTTCTCAAACATCGCTTTCTCGTGAAGTTATCCATCTGCGCAAAACACTGAAACGTCGACCTTTTGGAAGTTATTTTAGTTGCACAACCAGAGCAGAGAGCAGTGAGCAGTGAGCAGTTTGTCTACATTCAATGCGTGCATTTCGTTCTCTCACTTTCTCTCTCCTCTCTTTTTTCTCTATTTCTATTTTTGTTTTGCCTTGGAATGCATTTCCTTATTTAATTTTAGAAAAGCTATATTTACAATACATAAGAAATTCACACTCATCATTTTGAAATTTTTTTTTATCTAATAATTTGTTAAGAAATTTTTTTTTTGGGACACAAATGGTTATGTAGGTATTTATTATGTTGAGTAAATAAATAATATTTTTGTTTAAATTTTGACTTCTAGCTTTTTGGCTTTTATGGAGTAGGATAGTGACATCATGTGTTCACATGGCTTTACTGTTACAAGCATGACTCTCTCACTCTCTTTTTCTCCAAGCTTCTTTTTAGCTCTTATTGATTGTTTGAATTATAACATTACAACAGTAAAGTTTGAAACGGCGCCTACGAAATAATAATTAAAAAGGACGGCCATGTCTAAATAATATAACTCCTACCAAGATCCTTTTGTATTTGAGGCTAATTGCATCAAAATTATTTAATTATTTAATGTTTATGAAACTATTTAATGATCAGAACATTGTAATTAATAATTTTTGGGAGCTAGGAAAAAATGGCTTACATACATATATATAGACATATAATCAATTTTCTCCATTAAAAATCATCCCGTGAAACTACCGACCAATACATTAGCTAAACATAAAATTTAAATATAGTAAACAGTACTTCATAGTTTGAATATTTTATAAATCAAATTTAAACATATCTCTATAATTTTTTTTAACAATTATAGCGAATTTAATACAAATGAGTTATTATTAAATGTGTAAAATGGGACGTACCGTATTGGTCTGGTCTATTTAAAAGCTGGTCCGTTCATGCTCGTACCAATCTATTTATTTTTCATGCTGTGTTTGTATCGGCTCATTTAGTTTTCATGTTATGTCAAGTGTACTATGGGCCCAAAAATTTATGTTCCCATGTCGTGTTCATGTTGGACATATGTCGTGTCTGTTCCTTTGTCAATTATATTTTGTATATTTTTATAATAAAAATTATTTAAAATAAATATTAAAAGTCAATTAAATTAACAATTAAATAATATATTTTAATTTTTAATTAGTACATAACACAATAAGTATTTACAACTAAAAAAATAAAAAATATATATTAATAGTTTTATTTTATATATTTTATTCAAAATCAATATTTGAATTTAAATCTACATTTGAAAAATAATCAACTAAGTCATCTTTCTATTTCTCCAGTCTTTCATGCACATAAGACAGTCTAAAATGTCTTGTGTTAGCCTTATTTACATATTCTATTATTATAAAATAAGTCTTTATAAAATATATTTTATATGATAAATTATTTATCATTATTTATAAAATAAGTCTTTAAATTTTATACGATTCTAATAGTCTAAAATCAATATTTATTATTGTTTGAATTATGCTAAGTTTGTATTTTGTCGATATTGATAGTATGTATGTCCGTATGGCTTGTCATGTGCTTATGTTATGCATGGCCTATCACGTGCCTGTGCCTGTGCCGTGCTTGGCCTGTCACGTGCCTGACCTATTATAGACTCGTGCATGCAGACACAGTCCATTTACGTGCTTCATGCTCGACATAACAAAGTTTGTAACGTACCGTACTCGTGCTGTGCTCAATTTTAACATATCGTGCTCGTACTGTCTCCCATTTTGACACCTCTAGTTATTACTTTCTCAGTACAGATTATTTAGAAGCAATTAAAATATATTTAAATAATGTATTATTATTTAGATAATATATTTTATCGAATACGATTTATTTACCGTAATGTGCTTGCTCTGTTACTATATCAGCTAGAACTGGCAAAGTAAACATGCGGTAAGAAAATTGATAAAGGGATTGCATTTTTCCTCATGATTTTTTTCTCTGTGGGTAAGAATTATGTAATTAATGCTAGCCATTAGTTAAGGCACTGATTGGGCCGGAGAAAGTTCTATATATTTGTTTGGATTTCTATATACTACATTATTTAATAACTAAGGATATTTTTAAAACCATATTAATTATTGTATTTCTTTCCTTATAATTTAATATGCTTCTAAAAACTATAACTAGCTAAATAAATCATAACTAGCTATTACTTCTCAATTCTATATAAATACTCATCAAACCAAGCCCCATCTTCATATATAGCACTTAAAAAAAAAAAAAAAATGGGACTCTCTAAGTTTTACATATCCCTAGCCGTTGTATGCTGTTTTGCAGGACTATTCCTCACCAAAGTCAATTCCCATCCAAGAAACAACCCCAACCAGGACTTCGTGGACGCTCACAATGAGGCTCGAGCGGAGGTTGGTGTGGGTCCAATCACTTGGAACTGGACGGTCGCAGCCTACGCTCAAAACTACGCGAACCAGAAGATAGACAGCTGCGAGATGAAGCACTCAGGAGGACCTTACGGTGAGAATTTGGCCGAAGGGTACGATTCAATGACCGGAGAAGAGGCGGTGAAGTTTTGGGTGACGGAGAAACCAAACTACAACTACCACACCAATTCATGTGTTGGCGACGAGTGCTTGCATTATACTCAGGTGGTTTGGAGAAAGTCCGTACACCTAGGGTGTGCCAGAGTCAAGTGCCATAATGGTTGGATGTTTGTGATTTGTAGCTATGATCCCCCTGGTAACTATGACGGCCAACGTCCGTATTAAATTAAGGATTGCTACTATCTGCTGGTGAAAACTCAATATCCTTATTTTATATTACATTAGGATTGCAACTAAATATATATATATATATATTTTTCGTGACAATTTTAAAATTTTTATTTCTGATATTTTAACGATCATTTTAGATTTGTCATTAAATATATATTTATATATTTATATGTGTGGTTTGAATTATGAAATTAATGGAGATGGTATTGTAGGTTTTTATTGTATGGATCCAGTCACTATATACGGAGAAAAAAAAAATGCACGTTATGGAAAGTCAAGAAAACATATATAATTTACACCTAAAACAGCGAGACCATGATGGAAATTGATAACTTTTGTATGTGTAGTATTTTTTTCTTTTTGTTTTTGGGCATATTTGTTTTGATAAATATTTTTGTTTCTTTAACAACTGAAATTTCCTGGTGATACAAATTACTATCTGAAAAATATATGTTCTACTTTTTATTGAAATAGATATATTTGAACCTATTCACCCAAATATATATATACGTATGTATATATGTATATATTTGAACATTCTAAACTAACATATGCGAACTAAAGAAAAGAATAAAGGGCATATGCAAATGGATGGGTATTATAAGAGAAAGGAAACAAAGTAAATGCTAGAATCCAAATTGCAGCCTAATTATTAAAGATGAGGTTAAAACAGATGACATGGTAAAATAACTGAGTTAATAGATAATGAAGTAAAATTTAGCATTTTGATTGATTTAAATTAATTAATATTACTTTCTTCAGACAATGATTATGAATTAATTAATTAACAATTTTCACAATAGAATAATGAAACTGGCAAATATGAGGCAGAAGAGAGGAACAAAATGGGGAAGAAAGGATGGGAAGCAAAATCATTTTCAATTTAATTTTCATCGAAAGATCGAAACCCTCCAATATTATATTTCACCCTCTATTCTCTTTTTCATCTTTATATTATTTTTATTTTTTTTAAATAAAGCTAGTAAAAATATCTGGTCCTAGGTACTAATAGCTACAAGCCACAAACAATCCTGTTAAAGTCACGAAATACACATTCATCAAAATTAAAGTCACGAAACTTTTGTTTTGTCCCCATGATGGTGGGCAAGTGGGCTTCATGATCGTCTGAAATTATTTATGTAGAGGTTCGCCAATCATTGTTTGCCTTTGAAGGTAAATCTTTTGTTTTGCAATTTTCCGGTTGAGCAGCTTGTTTGTCCCCATGGGCTTTCTAGCGTGGAAAGTTCATCTTTTTTGGACTTGCAATGTTGCAAAAGCTCTTTGATTTGCCTCCCAGTGGAGTATTAGGTGGGACCTTTTTTCCATTTTGACAACTTATGCCATTTCCTTGATTGCTTGATGAATCCGGAGCCTGTTGTTTTTTCTGTTCACCAGTCAGATGAAAATAATTTCCTTTTGTTTGCTGTTCTTTTATCGTGGCCTATTAGGAACGATCTTGTTAACACAGATACTTCTGTTGTTAATAATGGAGTTGCTTTTTGCGGCTGTGGCGAGGAATTTTGAGGGGGAGTTTGTTTTTGTTAAGATTAGCAAGGAGATCATTAATGTTCCGGAAGCTGCTGAAGCCTTCGCTGTTGAGTTGGCAATTGGTTTGGCTATGGAGGAATAAGTATATGTTGCTTAAGTGATGGGGAAGCTATTGTTCGAAGCCTGAATTGTTCTGATCCTTCTTCTGCTCATTGGACTGCTTTTAGTTTCATTAGTTTAGTTATTAAATTGAAGTCTATTTTTTATTGTATTTCCTTTTCTTGGACTCCTAGGAGTAACAATTATAGATTTGCTCATTTTGCTTGTAAATGGGGTGTAAAGGAATCTGTTTGTGGGAAGTTTTATCATGCTGCGATGCCTCCTTTTGTTTTATTTTTGAATCAGATGGTTGGCCCCGTTTCCAGCCTTTAATTCTGGCAGTCTTTTGTTTACTGCCGCTTTTTGGTTTATAAAATTGCCCCTTTTTACCAAAAAAAAAAAAAGAAAAGAAAAAAAAAAAGTCACCAACTAACACACATGGCAGTCATTTCCATGTACAAAATTAAAATTACATCAAATACTTTGTACACTAAAAATATGATTGAAGTATATGCTATACTGAAAAATGTTATTTATCAGTAAAATTTATATTTTGTGATAATTTAAATAATTTTTATTAAAAAAAATTATTTTTATCTTTATTAGAATTTTAATATTAAAAAATAACATTAAATATACTCAGTTAAAACATGCTATATAAATTTAGATCCAACTAATATTATTAGTAATAACAAATAACAAAACTTTATTATCCTTGTCATTGAAATCGCTAGGCGAATTTATTAGAAATCTCAGGTACATGGACCAGAAAAATTAATTATAAATCCGCTCATGAAATATAGAACAGAGGTAGCTTCATTGCCTTCTCGAACCAACTATTTTTGGCACTATTATTTAAAATTATTTCGCACTATTTTTTTTTGTTTTTATTTTTTGCGTCAACTACTGTTGCACTATACTCCAACTTCAACACCTTTCATAGTGCCCTCTCAACTATTTCTTTTATTAGTTTAGTTTAATTATACAATTTTTTATTTTATTTTATAAATTTAGTAAAATTAATTTTCCAAACACAATCACAATTATAAAAGCTTCATTTGAGTTGGACTCTAAAACAGGTTTTAAACAGAATAACATGAATGGACTCAACTAACAATAAAATAATTATTCAGAAGGTAACGTACGCGTGAAGAATTCATAGTTTGGTAGATATGTAAAGTGTACAAAATAATATAGTTCATTCGGGTAAAATGCAATCATCAACATTTTTTTTATGGGAACTATAGATCATTCGAGAGTTAAGTTTCCTTGAGGACTATATGTCCATTCTACAATGAGGGAGAAAATACATAGGAACGCTGTAAGGACACATTTTATATTACAAACGTAACTACTAGAAAATAGAGCCAAAATGAAGGTGAAAAATTGACGTCTTCAGTATTTACACGACGGACACACAACCGTCGTCTAATGAAGCATCGTCGATAGTCATAAAACATCGATGACGGTTCAAAACTGATGTCTAAAACATTCTACGATGGACAACACCGTCGTCTAAAACAACGCTGAAGCCACGTGGCGTCACGGAGCAAATACATAGACAACAGTTTTTACTATAAACTATCGTCTATGTTAATTATCGATGACGGTCCATGCACATATATAGACGACGGTTACTTGTATGGACCGTCATCGATATTAAATATAAATTTTAATATATTATCGACGACGGTCCATAAAATGAATTCAAATAAAATAGAATCACACATAAACAATTCAAAGATATATATATATATATATATATATATATATATATAAAGTTCCATAGGTATCAACAAACTATAAAACACATACCATCACACACAAACACATTATTTATACAAAAAGATCATAATTTTTTTTTTCAAATAAGTAAACAAAACACATTTTTATCCATTAACAAATGGAAAAAAAAAAATTTAATTTTTTTAAGTGACAAACCTCAATGAGAAGCTTGAGATAAATATCATCAGACTTTTGTGCAGTACGGTTGGGCTTCTTGGCCTTATCTTTTGACATGACAGCACTATCCAAGTTCTGTCTGCAAGACTTAATGACACTGATTAAGTCCCTAAGCAGTCAACAACCACCTTAATTACAAATTCACAAATTATATTATTATGGCATTATAAGGTAAAATCCTTTTTATAGTATTTCCATATTAGTTATCTTATATGCCTTTTTATTACTTCATTTTCACACTTAAGTAAAAAAATTTCCTAATAACATAGGTTTATTAATTATATTCATCCCCAAATGATTTTTAAAAGTTATTAAATTTTACTCTTCATCAAAAATAATTTCCAACTTATTTTCTATCTTTATACACTTAAATTTTTCAACTAAACTCACTAACTCTCAACAATAAACATAATCAATCCTCAACAATTCTTCGAAATCTCTTAACCATAATTTATCATTATTCAATTCAATTACAACTCCTTACACATCACCACATTCTCATCAAAACCTATACAACAATTCACAATTTCACTTATTTCCATTCTCAAACACTATATTACAAAAGCCTATAAAAATATAATAGAAATAAGCATAGAAAACATGTTTACCTTCAATTTGGAGCCAAATTTCAAAATTTTTTCAGAAATCCGAAAATTCCCTTTGTGTCTCTTTTGTCAAATCTTTTGACCTAGCTCACTAATCTTCTATTTCAAGACTTGAGTTTTGTAAAGGAGTATGAGGGGAAGCTTTTGGTACAAGAATCCGGCGAGGGGTGGCCAGAATCTCTAAATTTTTGGGCAAATCGTAAATTCGGCTAACTCCTTAATCTTACACTTAGCGTGGTTCTAAGTTAAAACTAACATCACCAAAGTGTCTAGAAGGCTAAAAAACATATGGGTAACCTATTTCTAAGCTTGATTTGAAGAATTTTGAGGAGAATTAATTTTTTTTTCTCTTAAAAGCTTGGCCGGCTCAACAATGGATGAAATATTTTGGGGTCAGGGTGAAAGAGGAAGAAGGAGATCCATTTAATTACCAATTTTTCTCACTTTCCAATTTTTCCCTTCCATCTCTTCATATAAATATTTAACTTCAAGGGAAAAATGGTTATTCACTCATTTTTATTTTATTTTTTTTATATATCTACACTAACTCTAATTAAAGATACTAATTTACCAATTTTTAACTCTAAATTTTAAAACTAAAGCAAAATGTCAACAACTTATACAACAAAACTGTTACTCTAATAATTATTTTCCTTATATTACTTTTAGTATTATTAATATTATTATCAAAACATAATTAACAAAGTTTTAACTAATTTAGTCCTTACACCAAATATAATTAACTGTACTTGTCTTATTAAACACCACTTAAATTTTAGAATGTTACACCTCTGGTCCAAGATCGATCCAAGGTGTGCCACCACATGTCAAATACATATTCACATGAATATTTCTATGCGCTGAGAATACAAAGAAGAGAGACAAATATTAATCATTGTTGTGTGGCTTGCTGCAAACCTTTCTGCTTTGGGTTGGGATGCCAATTCCTTCTTGGTTGAATTGCCCATAGTGAAAGTAGGATTTTGGAGCCCTAATTGAATCCAAAAGAGAAAAAGAAAGCGAGCTAGAGAAGAGGGAGAACACTTCTCGAAATGAGAGGAAAAGCTAGGAAAACCCTATATTAAATGATAAATTTATAACCAAATGATGCCATTTGGTAAGATAAGAAGTATTATGTATGTCCTATTAGGCTTTGGTCATATAAAACACACTATATGTATGTACTAGGCTTTGGTTAGATAAGACGCACTATGTGCATCGTAATAGGTTAGAAAGGTGTGCATAATGTGGCACACAATGTTCATCGAATCAGATTGCCAGTACGATGAACAATGTTAGTCGTATTAGACTAAATTGATGCTCTTTTGAGTTTACACGATCGTCATGTATGTTGCATTTGATGTGTTTTATGACATTCAAAAATCGTTATATTAACGTGACATGTATTACAAGATCAATAACCAGGTGTGACACGTGGCTTTAACATGTCATTTAGGATGTTTAATACGACAATTTCTAATTGAAACGTCATATTCAGTCAAAACTGTTTGCGATGTACATTTTTTGATCATCGTTTTAATGAAAAAATATTGTATTATGTTTTTGAAATTTATTTCCTTTATACATTGTATTTGGTTTTCAAACGATCGTCGTAAATGACCTAGTTTTTTGTAGTGATAGAAGACTATATTCTTGGCCATTATATATATATATATATAGATATAAATATATATATGTATATATAGATATACATAAATATATGTATAATAAGTA
>QANX01002640.1:0-39280 GCA_003254975.1 Ochetophila trinervis | reverse complement strand
ATAATTTTTATATAGCTATCAATTTATACCTTAAAGGAAATACGTTCTTGGGCTCTAAATGCAATGACATTACTGTCAGTTTTGGATTTTTCATCAATAGCCACTGCAGTGGCTATTGTAGAATTTGTTTCCCATGTCATTTTTTTGAATTTCTACAAAATATAAAGTTATATTAGAAATAACAGAAAATAGATAAATTCATATCCTTTAAATATAATAACATTTTTTTTCACTCTTTTATTTTAATTTTTTTCCCTAACAATTTGCTCCATTTCATATTGATTTCTTTTGAAAGGAGGACGACTTTTGCAGGTACTAAGGGAGTAAAAACTTTACCACCACTCTTACTAGAAACATCATTATGCTCTCCCCCACATATTGTCTCATCTAGCATATTGGTGCATTCATTCATTCCCAACTTCGATGTCAACTTCATTTTCAAATTATAAATCACATTCATTACCAAATTACACATTTCATCACTATCAGTTGCTAAATCTGCAACCTTAGCAAACGAATTGCACATTTTATCAAATCGACATACTTCAGGAGTGGCACCAAATCAATATAATTTATTTTTACTTTAGTATGACTTCGTTTTACATCTTTCCTCCATCGTCTTACGATACACTTATCCGGTATGTAATCTTTTCTTTTATGAATTAGCACTACAATATCATGTCAACATAGTATACCTCTAAATTCAAATAATCAACAATTGCAAGCAACCTCATATTTCTCTTCATTGAAGCATACTATGAAGGAAATATGCCGACTAGTCTCTCCAATCATCACATCTTCATTAACTACAAATTCATATATGTGACTTTACTTCAATTTCTTTACTTGATGCTATCTCACAATAAATTTTTCTAGTTAACTCTTGTTGAAATTCTTTGAACTTTGTAGTTGTATAAACGCTTTGATAATATTTCTCAATGTCAAATCGAGTTATACAAGGGATCCAAGAGTTGAAATCTTCATGATTTTCCTTTTCAACTTTATCTCTTAAAGCATTATCATATTGTTCTACAAAATGTTTGAAAGAAGTTTTTGAATTCACATGTCCATCAAAAAATGCATTTATACTTTCACTGCGTTGTGTAGTAGACATACCTGCCCAAAAAGTATCCTTTACAAATGCTGGCACCCATCATTGTCTCTCATTGTACAATCCAGATAACCATTCATTCGAATGGAGACAATACATTGTAATAAACATATTCCAGTGATCTTCAAATTCAACATCTTACAAAAAGTCATAAACAACATTATGTAAACCAAATTCGATAGCCTCATACTGTTTATAAGCTCTTAATTTTTCAGGTAATTTCTTCATTATATGCCATAAGCACCACCTATGTCGTACATGAGGAAAAACAAGTTCAACTGCTTTTTGCATAGCTTTATCTTGATCAGTAATTATTGCAATTGGAGCATGACCAAACATACATGCAAGCCAAAATTGAAACAACCATACAAATGTTTCAGTATTCTCATTGGATATCAATCCACATCCAAATAAAGTTGGCTACCCATGGTGATTGACCCCCACAAAAGGTGCAAAAGACATGTCATATTTATTTGTTAAATATGTAGTATCAAATGTCACAACATCCTCAAATTACCTATATGCAGCCCTATTTCTTGCATCTGCCCAAAATAAATTTTTTATTCGACCTTTGCCATCTAAATCCATCACATAGAAGAAGTTTGAATTTTCACCTTGCATTTTCAAGAAATACTTTTGAATTGCATTAGCATTTCCTTCCCCTAGCCTTAACCGTCTAATCTTATCAATATAATTATTGCAATTTTTCTCCAAAATTGTCAAATTATCATGCCCACCAACTTCAACTACCAAAGAATTAAAATTCTTATTCGGTCTAATACTAGCTTTATCATTTATTTCTAACTTCCTTTGCATATATGGCTTTATAACTCTATAACTTTTGTAATATCTAGTTTTGCTTGGAGTACTTAATTCATGGTTATGCTCAAGAAAAACAATGCAAACTACCCACTTTCCATTAGGACATACAGATGCTCTAAGCCTTGCTTAACAATCTGTTTTTGTCACTGGATGCAATCTCAAAGTGTTTTTTAAAGTACATTTTGACTTACCATGGCGTGAGCAAGCGAATGTGATGCATTTCAACTCTCCATCATTTCCTTTCCTTGATGTTCTCTTCGAAACTTCAAAATTGCTCATCTTTCCATACATTCTATAATATTCCATCAATTCATCAATTGCGTCAAATAACATTCCAGGTACAGGGTCTTTTGGTCTCCTACATTTATTGCATTCTCAATTTCTTTATTCTCAATATCTTGATTTTATAATTGTTAATACATTCAAACTAGAGACAATCAAAACTCAATAGAAATTAAATTTATTTCTATAAAGTCATAACTAATTAATCATAAACATACCTCATCAAAATTTTCAGATATTGATAAATAATCTTCTGACTTTTCTACCTCAAATTGATCAACTTTAAACTCTTGACAAGGTTGTGAACTATCTATGTTTGTTTCAGAATTATTTATTTCTGAAAAGACAAACAAAGAGTGGAAAATATTAATAAAAAATAATATACATGAAATAATTAATAGACTTTGGATGAATAACAATTGTTATCTAATACATTGAAAACAATAAATAACACATATAGTCTTTCAAAGATAACCAGCCCAAATAAAGACAACCCACCATGCGAAAAATAAAGCCATTTCTTTAACAAAAGCAGAGCAAGTCAGTAAGCACCAAATCCTAAGTTTAGCAAAATCAGAAGGCAAAATTCCCACATTTCCAATATATAACACATATAGCCTTTCAAAGATAGGGAAAAAAAAGTTATAAGATATTAAAAAATTAGCAGTAAATATATGAACTAGAAAACGAATGTTTCCATTACACATTGAAATTGTGAGGAAAAAATTGAAAACGGCTATGGTGAAAAAAACTTACCTAAAAAGTCGACGCACTCATGGGGAACTCCAGCTGAAAAATCTTCCAATTGTTGATGTTGATTTAGCTTTGGCTCCAACATACTACCTTCAATCTTGTTCCAATTGGGGAGAATAACTAATGAAAAGCTCAAAAATTTTTTTACTATTTGCAGTTGCATGAAGACTAGTTAATGGAAGAGAACCTAACGGTGGGATGATCCAGAGAGGTGGAGATTCGCCGACGGCGAGCCCTTCAATCGGCTGCCATGGTTGCTTGATCGTGAGAGATGGGGAGGGGAGAAAAAGAACGTATTATACCTAAAAGGTTTTAAAATTAAATTATAAAATATTACAAATGTTTAATTTTGATAATATTTGTGTGGTGACATGTCAATATGATGTGGCCATTTAAATTAGATGCCATGTCAAATTCCACCTCATAGTGGTAAATCCCATTCACATTCTAATTCCTTATAAAATTTTGTATACATGTAAATTTAAAAGAGCTTTAATTTTTATTTTTATACCTATCCTGCTATCCATTTGAATTCTTGCTTACCCTGATCGCGTAATGGTAAAGCATGCCTAATTGTTAATCCACAACAGCCATCTCATGTATATAATCAGCACACATTTTATTTGTAAAACATGAATCAGACCAAATGCATAGCAACCATCTATTCTAGTGAAATGAAAAGCACCTTAAAACGAACCAAAAATTACCGGGATATATTTCACATAATTTTTCTTTTAAATGTGTACTAATTACAATTGAATTTTGAGATTTTGAAAATTGCATTTAGGAACTTTATAAACATTTGAATGAAACAGATTGTTATTTTAAAATAAAAGCAATTTAATTGTATTTAAACCAAAATTTGGGAAGCTAATATTATAACCCGAAAACAAGTTCTTTTCCTAAAGAGGCTTTAGATTTTCTAGAACAATTTTTGGATAAGCTAATGTTTTCAACTATCGCGTAAATGTAAATTAAAAAATTAAAAATCATGCACAACAATAATGTATAACTTGTGACAATACTTCATTTATATAAAGTTGCATAAAAAAAATTATCATTGGATAAGACATGAAAATGCTACGCTCACTCTCACTATCACTCTTCCAATTTTGCTAGCTCCACGCTCACTCCATTTCCTGTATCTCTCTTCTCTTCGTTTCCTAACCAACCTCCGCCGCTCCATGGCAACTGCCGGCGAGCCCATCGCCAGCCCATCAAAGACCCGCGTGGGCTGGATCGGTACCGGAGTGATGGGCTGCTTCATGTGCTCCCATATCATCAATGCCGGCTACACTCTCACCGTCTTCAACCGCACTCTCTCCAAGGCCCAACCCCTCGTCGACTTGGGGGCCCACCTGGCCCACTCCCCATTCGCCGTCGCTTCCCAATCCGACGTTGTTTTCACCATCGTCGGCTACCCCTCCGACGTCCGCTCCGTCCTCTTGGACCCCACCTCAGGAGCCCTCGCTGGCCTCCGCTCCGGTGGAGTCCTCGTCGACATGACCACCTCGAATCCCTCCCTCGCCGTCGAGATAGCCTCCGCCGCAGCCGCCAAAGGTTGTGCCTCGATCGATGCCCCAGTCTCCGGCGGCGATCTTGGAGCGAAGAAAGCGACGCTGGCTGTCTTCGCCGCCGGCGACGAAACGGTGGTTCAGCGACTGAAGCCACTATTTGCCCTCTTGGGTAAGGTTAACTATATGGGTTCTCCGGGAAGAGGACAGTTCGCGAAGCTGGCGAACCAGATAACCTTAGCCTCGACCATGGTTGGGTTGGTGGAGGGTATGGTTTATGCTCACAAAGCGGGTCTCGATGTGAGTTTATTTCTGAATGCAATATCCACCGGCGCGGCCGGGTCAAAGTGTCTGGATTTATTTGGGGATCGAATTCTGAAGAGGGATTTCGAACCTGGGTTCTATGTGAATCACTTCGTTAAGGACTTGGGGATTTGTTTGAAAGAGTGCCAGAACATGGGTCTTTCTCTTCCTGGGTTGGCCTTGGCTCAGCAGCTTTACCTATCGTTGAAGGCTCATGGGGAAGGGAATTTAGGAAACCAAGTTCTTATTTTGGCTCTGGAGCGGCTTAACAATGTTTCACTTGAATAATCATCTGCTCCGCCATCTTAGACTCTGGTAATATAATAATGATGGAGAGTCATTTTGAACTTATATTTAATCCTTAATTACGATTATTAAAATCAATGATATTCACCATGAAAAAGATTAAAATTTCCTGCTGTTGTATCTGGATTTGTACATTTTCCTGCTGTTTCTTACTAATTACTATATCCTCTTTTTGGTGGAGATGTGTGGTTTCATGGTTATTCATTGGGTTTTTAATTTTATTTTTTTATCTGAATACAAAATTGGGAAGCAATTTTATCTTGATCTTTGCAATTATGTTCTGTTAATCTAGTTATCAGTGCTTAATTTTATGTTAATTGTTTGAATTGTTCAAGTTAGCTTTGGCTGTTAATTCACTTCTCTGCGTTTCTGTTATCACAATTAGAGATCAAAGTTCAAACATGATAGGAGCTGTGGAATAGTAAAATTCTTCTTTGAGTGGAGCTGATTTTTTTGGAAGAGAAGAGAACATACAAAAGACAAAAAGAAAAATGCTAAAATGTGAAGGTAGATGTTAATGATGCTATGGATCATGAAATGGTCATGGTATTCCTTATATAGAGATAAAGAAGATAAGGGTAAAAGGGTATTCAAGATTTCCTTGTCATGATATTGACTGTTGCACTACCTAGTCAGACATAGATAGAGACACGTTAATGTCAAGGTAGATGTTAAGAATGCTATGGATCAAGAAATGGTGATGATATTCCTAATATAGAGATAAATAGGACAAGGGTCGAAGGTATTCAAGATTTCCATCTTATGTTATTGAATGTTATACTACTAAGTCAGACATAGATACACACCTTAAGTGGCTAGAGGAACGCCGTTATTCGTCTCTTTTATAAGATTTATGTCATGTTCATACCTTAGCAAAATCGAAATACTGAAATTATAATGTATCTTTTACTTCCTAACTGAAGAAAGCTCTTACAGTGTTCAAATGTCCTTTTAGGTAGGCTGTTGAATGATATTAGAAACACTAATGTGGATTGTGTATTTGCAACGAAATCAGCAAGTATGTTGATTGATGTGTTTGACTAAGGTTTAAGCTAATACTAAATATCCTGGATTTTGGCTTTATGTTTGGCTATAAAGATTGTTAATCCTAGAAACTTCCCATGTCAATTTCATTACAATGGGTCAACATGAGTTCTGAGTTCTAACATACGTCCATCAAGTTGTATCTCCTTATGAGTTCGATATGCCATAAAATATTGGGAAAGCAAAGCAGAGTTTCTCCTCTCAAATCTAGATCACTGTGAAATAACAATGAATTCCTCACTTTAAACGTTGCAAACTCTCTGATTTAGTAGAACAATGAGCAAGTTCTAGGAAGAAACTATATATTTTCTATATGGTGGAGACAGAGAAGTTTACACTTCTACATAGCTAAGTTCACTAATGACTCCATGGGTTAGCATTTTTTCAATGTTGCCTTCAAAACATTTCAACTCAACTCCTTGAATGTTTTTCTAGTGTTCAATTTGGTGTTATTAGTTAGCCAATTCAGTTGGAAAATGGATCTTCTATTTTTTTTTTTTCTTTTTTTCCTCTATTATATGTAATTTTCAATTACAATTGTGTTTAGATGATACCCCACTACCTCACCTTTTTATTTTCTTCTTTCTAGTGCTATTAGAAAAAGTTCCATAAACACTAATATGATTATCAACTGGACCATTTATCCCAGATTTGGAATTAGTAAGCTGTAATCTATAGACTGAAGTAAGGTGGAAGGTATAAGTCATTTTCTGCTTCTATCATGCATTTTGAGAACTTGATTTTCCAAGATAAGCAGGCTATGTAACACATATATGATAGAGTTAATTGCATTTTGATGCTTTGGACTTTCTGAGTAAGGCCTTTAACTTTTTGATTTAACAATTTAGGCTTTCGATTGTTCACTTTTTTTGTAATTTGGGCTTTTTGACTTTGACTAATAAGGTTTAATAGTCATTTCACGCAATGGATATTAAACTAAGATACCATAAAATTTTAAACTTAGTCTTAAAAATTTACATTTTCAGTATATTTTTTAGTTTAAATATAATACAGTTTGATACCAATCAGGTAATCTGTACTAATTCTTTTTGCAATAATAAAGAGTATTGAAGTGTAAAATTTTAAAAAATAGTTTTAATATTTTGTAATTTAATGGCATTTAATTTAGAAATTGATACAGTTAATTACCAATGACGTAAGACAGCCATTAAACTCTGTAGTAAAAAATCAAATACTACTCAAATTGTAATAAATTGAAAAATTAAAGATTTAAGTTGCTAAATCGAGCGTCAAACGATCTAAATTGTAATACTTTAAAAGTTGCGAGGATCATATTGTGTGCAATGCTTTCTTTTATCCCATTTTCTTTTTCCTCTAAATCATTCCTCCCTAGCAATGATGGCTGGCCCTTCAGAATAAATTTTGTCCTATTAGATTATTTTAACATATATATGATACAAAATTAGACAAGGTTACTGGAAAGGTCTATTTGGTCAATATTATCTAGTGACATCCTTCAATTGTGTATTGGCACACTAAGGAATGTGGGCACTTAAATTTGAAGGGCTATACTTCTTTGGTTTGATTTTTTTTATTATTATTATTTTCATGAAAGAACAAAGGAAGACTGAAAATTATGCAGTAATAAAATCTTCTGATGAAACTCTTCTGCCATTCATAGTTCCTCTAGTTGGGTTGGGAGGGTTGGTATGAAGCTGCCACTTGTACTCTGTCCAAATTGGATTTATGACTAGTTTGTTATGTTTTTCCTGATTTTGCAGCAGGAAGACGGAAAACGTTGTTAAAATACAACGTGAAAGGAAAGTTGATGATATTAGTTCCAACTGAGGGATTCATTTTCCAAAGCTACCGTGAAGAACAAGAAAAAGGTAGACAACAAAAATTGAAACCGGTGGAGCCGCATATTTTCCAGTAGTTTCAATTTTTCTTGTCTACCTTGGATTTTGTATAATTATGAAAAAATCAATGGAGAAAACCAACCCCACTAAAAAATAATCCAGTGAAGTAGAAGACTTAGACGCATATTTGGTTTTTCTCCAACGCATGACACAAAGTTATAGAAAATATGCCTCTACTTATTTGTTAACACATTTAGTTTTTAGTTTTTATTTTTGATTTTTAGATTATGATTTATAATTTTTGTTTATGATTTTTAATTTATATTTTTGCTAAAAAAAACAACTATTTTTAGAATTATTTTATAAAAAAAAAATTATTTTTCGTAACTATTTTTGTTATTTTATTTTTATTAATTTTTTGTATTTTTTTTTAAATTTTACAAATAACTTTAAACAAATCTATATTCGATTAATGTTGAACATCGAATCTTAGCCATTTAAAGATTCTGGATCTGAATGGTCCAGGGTCTTAGCTCCGACCAGACGGTCCAGGGTCTTGACCTCTACCTGGAGGTCCAATATCCCGACTTTGACCCGGTGGTCCTGGATTCTAGTACCAACTGGACTTATCGTGATCCTGGTCTTGGCCTAGTCCAAGCAGTCCAAGGTCTAGCCATGTCCACGTGGTCCTGAGTACTGGCTTTGTCCAAGCAGTTTGTGGTCCCAGCACGGCCTAGGTTTATCAGCCCTGGGTTCCAATCTTGATCGAGTGGTCTCGAATTTTGGCTTGAACCAAGATGTCCCAAATTCTGGCCCCGATTGGGCAGTACTAGGTTCCGGCCCCAATCGACCGAGCAGTCTCAAATTTTGGCCTTGATTGGGTTGTCTCGGGTTTCGATCCCAACCGAACTGTCTCGGGTTCTAGCTTGACCGGGTGGTCCCTGGTTCTGGCCCTGACCAAGCAATCACAGATATTGTCCCCAGCCTAGCGGTCCTAGGTTCCAACCCCAACTAGGAGATCCTGGGTTCTAGCCCAGACCAGGATCTCTCGGGTTTTAGCTCCGACCGGGCAATCCCATGTTTCGGCCAGAATTGAGCAGTCTTAGGTTCTGACCCCGACTAAGCGATCTCGGCTTCCGGATCGAGTTGTCCTGGGTTCTGGCCCAGATCGGGCAATCCTGACTTCTGGCCTCGACCTAATTATCTTTGGTACCGACCCCGACAGGGCAGTCTTGGGTACCGGCCCTGACCTAGATGTTGTAGATCTTTGGCCCCAACCAGGTAGTCTGGGGCTTCGGTCTACTGAATAGTTTCAAGTTTCAACTATATTCGAGCAATTCGTGACCTCGGTCACATTTGGACGGTGTCAGTATGAGCGGTCTCATATTTAAGTCTTATTCAGGTTGTTTTGTATACTGGCATTATCAATGACAAAAAAAAAATCTGAATATAAAAATATTTTTTTAACTTTTTTTTTTTTATAAAAAAAATAAAAATTATTTTCTTTTAAAAAAAAATAAAAATAATTATCAAATAAATCAGCTATCAAAACATAGATAAGTCTTCGACTCCTGTGTGTCCCTTTCTTGGTTTTATTTTATTCAATTCGGGTTGTATTCCTTGAAATGTGTTTGGTCAACAAAGGCGTCCCATTCTTTTCAAGTTTCTAGAATGGCGTTCCTTCTGGGCAAGTTCTATGACTCTTTTGCACACTTCACTTCACGTATGCTTGACGTTTTGCAAATTTTCATATGCTTGGGACAAAAAACTAGTTGGTAAAAGACCACAAACATTCAGCGAAAAAAAAAAAAAGACCCACAAACAATGTTACAATCACTTATATCTAAGGAAATAACATTTCTTTATTAGTTTTCTGGCCATCTAAAACTTGTAGCTTTTGATAATATTAATATAATAAAACCCATTAAACCATGGATTTGGATCTGTTCACCAACAGTGAAGTCAACGGTTGGTATTTGATACTACTAGCCTTGTTCTTATCTAAATATTAGATTCATTTAATATTCTAAATTGAAATATGTAAAGCATATGAAGCAGGTACATTATTAAATACATGAGCAGGTTTATGCTCCTACCGAATTGGATTTTACCGGTATTTGATGGTAAAGTAGAGTGCTAAGAGTCAGCTGAATTTTTATGCATGTGAGTATTTAAATTGAGGTTAAAGTTTTGGTAGCTCAATTTGAATTTAAATGCTCATCTCTGCTATTACCGCACGAAGATAAATGAATTTTTAGTAACATAAATTTACAGTGTGAAATCCTACTTAATTGAAAGAACGTCTGAATTTTAATTCCCTCACTAAATAATTTTTAAGGGTATAACTCCACTTTTCTTTTTTTGTTTTAACCAAAAAAAAAAAAAAAATTGGTTTTTAAGGAGGACTCAACAAAAGTATGTAAAAGTTTGCTTACCAACTATTGAACGCCGGTTTCAACGGTCATAATTTTTGGAAGAATGGCAGCGCCACCGGTTTAAACAGCATAATATGAATCTAAAGTCTAAGTGGACTGCAGATAAGGCACGATTGATTGAAATTGATTTATTTGGGAGTTGACCATCTTTTTCTTTGGTCCACCATAGGAAAAAAGAAAGAAAGAAAAATCAACCCACTGTTCACCTCCAATGATCTTTTAAAGTCCAAAATCCAAGTTTTGAACAACTTGCAATTTTTGGCTGATTGTTTTTAAACATTTGTAGCTTGCTTTCACACCAGCTCAGCAATATGCTAAATCAAATGAGCATCCTCTGAAAAAATTGATCCTCAAAGGAAACATCCAAACCAGAGGAAAATTAACGAGTTCTCAAAACTCTTTTACCAAATGACCAAGACAACAACCCAAATATGTCTACAACTCCCGCTCTACACCCTTCTTGTCCTTGTCATCATTCTTAGCCATGCAGACTCACAGTCACTGCAAGATGAAGAACAAGCAGTCCTCCTGAAGATAAAGCAACACTGGGAAAACCCACCATTACTGAGTCATTGGACAGCATCAAATTCTCCTCACTGCTCTTGGCGAGGGATTAACTGCACCGGTGGCTCAGTCACTGCTCTGTCACTGATAACTTTCAACATTGTGGGCACTTTTCCATCCTTCATTTGTGACTTGAAGAACCTCACAACTCTTATACTTCAGAACAACTCTATTACTGATAAGTTCCCCACAGCTCTCTACAACTGCTCAAAGCTTGAGCAATTAGACCTTTCTCTCAACATTTTCATTGGCTCTATTCCTAGTGACATAGACCGCCTTGGCAAGCTTACCCATCTTGACCTCGGTGATAATAACTTTTCCGGTGAAATCCCGGCGACTATTGGGCGGATGCAAGAGCTTACATACCTGGTGCTCAGCAGAAACATGTTCAACGGTTCTTTCCCGCCAGAAATAGGTAATTTGTCTAATCTCCAACTGTTAGGATTAGCCGACATGTCAGCACTCAAGCCCTCAAGGCTTCCTTCCAACTATACCCAATTGAAGAAGTTGAAGTACTTATGGATTCCCCAGTCGAATTTGATCGGGGAAATCCCAAAAGATATTGGAGAAATGGTGTCTCTGGAAGAAGTGGATCTATCAACGAATGGCTTGAGTGGGAAAATTCCAAGCAGTTTGTTCATGTTGAAGAATTTAAGTATTCTTTATCTTTATAAGAACAAACTATCTGGAAATGTTTCTCAGGTGGTTGAAGCTGTAAACTTGGGTGTGCTTGATCTCTCAGAGAACAACTTAACAGGGACAATACCAGAAGACTTTGGAAAGCTAACCAAGTTGACTGGTCTGAGTTTGTTTATGAATCAGTTTTCTGGTGCTATTCCAGAGAGCGTTGGCCGTCTTCCGTCGCTTATGGATCTCAGATTGTTTAACAACAACTTGTCAGGTATATTGCCTCCAGCCTTTGGTCGGTATTCTATGCTTAGAGAATTCCAGGTAGCTTCAAATAGGCTTGTGGGAAAATTACCTGAAAATTTGTGTTATTCGGGTAAGTTGACTGGAGTTGTGGCTTTTAATAATAATCTCAGCGGGGAATTGCCTGAATCACTTGGAACTTGCAGTGCTTTGTTAATAGTCAATGTTAAGAACAACAGGCTTTCTGGGAAGATTCCTAGTGGCTTATGGACATCAATGAATATGTCTAACTTCATTCTGAGCAGCAACTCGTTTACTGGGGAGCTTCCTGAGAAGCTATCTTTGAAGCTTGCTCGACTGGAAATTGATGACAACATGTTTTATGGTAAGATTCCTGTTGGAGTGTCTTCATGGAAGAGTTTGGTGGTGTTCAAGGCCAACAATAACCTCTTGACAGGTTCTATTCCTCAAGAATTAACTACTCTTTCTGGTCTTACCACTCTTTTTCTTCATCACAACCAGCTTACAGGCCACCTTCCATCGGATATAGTATCATGGAAGTCCTTAAATTATCTTAATCTTGCTCGAAATCAACTCTCTGGACCACTTCCAAAGAAACTTGGTTTCTTACAAAGCTTTACTGATTTAGACCTTTCAGAAAACCAATTTTCTGGTCAAATTCCATCTGAATTTGGGCTTCTGAGACTCAATCTTCTCAATCTTTCTTCTAATCACCTACTTGGGGCAATCCCAAGTGAATTCGAGAACCCTGCATATAATAGTAGCTTCTTGAACAACCCAGGTCTATGTGCAGGTAGTGAATTGGTAAATCTCAGGAGCTGCAATTCCAATCCCATGAAGTCCAACAAAATTTCACCCCAATCTCTTGCTCTGATCATAACATTAGGAGTAGCAGTTTGTTTGTTGGCTTTTTGTATATTACTTCTTGTAATCAGAAGCCACAGGAAAAAATACGGTTTGGGTTCAAAATGGAAGATTACCTTATTCCAGAGGTTGAATTTCACAGATTCAAAAATCCGGTCAGGGCTTACTGAAAGCAACCTGATTGGAAGTGGAGGGTCAGGTAAAGTTTACAGAGTTGTTGTGAATCGTCTTGGTGATGTTGTTGCAGTAAAAAAAATATTGAATAACAAGAAGTTAGACCAGAAGCTTGAGAAAGAATTCGATGCAGAGGTCAAAATACTGAGTTCAATTCGACATTCTAACATAGTGAAGTTGATGTGCTGTATTTCCAGTGATAACTCAAAGCTTCTGGTCTACGAGTATCTAGAAAACCGGAGCCTGGACCGATGGCTTCCCAGCAAAAACAGGGCATCTGCCATTTCAGCAGGCACTGGTACAGTCCAACATGTTGTTCTGGACTGGCCTAAGAGAATGCAGATCGCAGTAGGGGCTGCACGTGGACTCTGCTATATGCACCATGACTGTGTGCCACCCATTATTCATCGAGACATAAAATCAAGCAACATTTTGCTGGACTCAGATTTCAATGCAAAAATAGCAGATTTTGGTCTAGCCAGGTTGTTGATCAAGCAAGGTGAACCTGCTACAATGTCAACTGTGGCTGGTTCTTTTGGCTACATGGCTCCAGGTAAATGACTCCGACCCCAACAAAACTCCCCTTAATCTTCATTCGCTTACTCATTTTTCCATCAAAGATTGTGAAAGATTCATGTTTTCGTATCTGAATTGCAGAATATGCTCATTCGACACGAGTGAATGAGAAAATTGATGTGTACAGTTTTGGTGTTGTCCTCCTTGAATTGGCAACTGGAAGACAAGCTAACCATGGTGGTGAGAACACATCGCTTGCAGAATGGGCGTGGCAATATGTTCAAGAAGGCAACGCCATAGTCAATGCCTTGGATGAGGAGATCAAGGAACCTCGTTACTTGGATGAAATGTGCAGTGTCTTCCAACTGGGGCTAATCTGTACTGGGACACTGCCCTCTACTAGGCCTCCAATGAAGGAGGTTGTTCGCATCTTACTTAGATGTGGCAAGCAACTTGGTTATGGCCAAAATACCATTTGGAATGAATATGATGTTGCTCCTCTCCTCAAGAACTCTAAGCGTGAGAGAGATTTAGAAGGCGAGGACCACAGCAGTTTGGTAACTATTGTATGATTGTTTTGTTTTGTTTTTTTTCTCTTTGTTCTTATTTATACTTAGAAGAACAGGGATGATAGGACCAGCGTACCAACTATAATACCTTGTAGAGTACTTTAGAGAGTAAGCCAATTATGTTTAAGCAAAAATAAGGATTATATTAGTGATCATCATTAATAATAATTCAAAAAATTTGAACTTGAAAAAGAACCAGCTATGTCGTATGCGGGAATGATTATGTTTTGGATTCACAAATATTCAATTTCTGCTAGTGACCACAGAGAAGAATTCAAAGGGAAAGAATGAGCAACCGAATACATTTCACATTTCAATAAACTCTTTGGCAGTGGGTTCTGTATACTATCAATGAATCATCATTCTCACTCAATTTTCCAGTGAAGTAAAAGCTCTATCTTCCAGTGGGGGAAAAAAAGGGTGACAAGAAAAAACATGCGCATAGATTTCAACAAAAAGAGTAACATAAAAGCTTCTTATGCTCATAACATCCTGTTTTATTTGCATTACAGAAAGTAAAAGAGAATGATCCAGCCAAAAGTGACTGCTCAATTGACATTTTTACATCCCCCATTTTATTCCACAATTCAGGAGAAAAAGATCTTATACACTTTGTACCAACACAATGCCAAAATTATAAGCAGAATAAGCAGTGTATCACAGGCTGTAGCAGGAAAGCTTGAGCCCCTACTGCCCACGCTCCACTGCTTATTTGGTCCATCGCATCACACGCTTCCATAAAACCATAAATAAAGACTTGTCTGGCAAGATCTCTCATAGTTGGAGGTTATAAGAACTCTAAAATGATTTGGTAGTTGAGAAAATAAAGAGGCAACATAAGATGTACAAAAATTGAATGTTCATATTTCTTAGCAATAGCCTTTGATCATTCTTTAAGACTCTTCTACCTCTAAGTACTGGGAGTGAGACGCTGCCAGGAGACAAGCTCCAATACCAGATCCGTCGTTTGAGTGCTCGATTAAAATGTTTGCAGAGACTTCTTCTCCCAACAACTCCTTGAGAGTACTCTCCATACAGGTGCTGAATTTAATGTAATGCTCGTACAAACCACCGTCCAATGCTACTGCGGACCTTTGCTTCTCCCCTTCCCTTACTGTGTCTCTTCCTATTTTCTTGAGGATGCCTACAATCCCAGCAGCTGATAGACGGGCACCACGAGTGGCAACAATGTCACAAAGCACTACGATAACTTTTCTCATTTTCAGGGATGTATTAGATATCTGACAAAGAGAGAATACTTAAAACATGCAAAAGATCACAACGCTTGCCTCCTATCTTAAGAAGGATTCAAATGTGAGAAAATACAGATCAAATTGTTCTACAAATGTTCACGTAAAGTATGCCAATCAGAGCTTCAGTGTTAAAGAAATACATTGTTCTTGGAGTAATTATAGTTGAAAGGTTAGAAATTTTCAACCATTGTTCTTTGTCAGCCAACAAAAACAAGAGGGAGGGGGAAATTGAAGGGTAAAGACGAGGCCACATAACAAAAATGTATTTTATCCACTAACATATGCAGAAGATCATACCTCTAGAATATCCCTCAGTTTGTTCCCAACCATTCTCAGATCCGGAGATGTGTCATGATGCATTGCAGACATGTCCGGAGTCCTGCACATTTCACATCAACCATAATAAAATTTTAAAAATTAAAACAAAAAGAAGCACAACCTATCTATCTGGCAATAAATTCTGCCAAATCTTATAGATGCTGGGATTACACATGACACATTCAAGTGAAAATTCATTACTCCTGAACCTCCACCTCGAGTAATATCTTCCAAAGTACAAGAAAATTATGAGCATTTCAATTGGATTTTAATGCTAAAGTAAATGACATTACTAGCTGATCTGTAGAAGAAGAGATTATTGAACAAGAGAGAGAAAACAAATCTGAAATTTAGCATAATTTGGACTACAACCACTACAAAAATTTAAAGCTGCTCATTAGATAAAGAAATGTCATAACGGATGGAATTTAGGAATGGATAAAATACTTAGATTGTCCAACACAATGGTGAAATTATTTTTCAAACAGCTCAATAAGAAGCCATAATCTTCCAGGACGTCTATGTAAGTTTTTGGTATTCACAGATTTAGGTCTTCACAATTGTAGTAAACCAATGAGAGTAAATCCTTATGACATAGTCTGAAGATTCCTTGATAAATGCAATCAAAATCCCACATACGCCAACCTTACTCCCAACTCAATGGCAAATCTTTCAGTGAATAGCTTGGATATGTTTTATTTTTGTAGATTTATTACATGGTTGGATCAGATAGTGATTTTATGCCTTGCATTCACCAGAATTAACAATATCAGCCCTAAGAAAAACCCTAAAAGCCACCCATAACCAAGCGAAGGAAGATCAAGTTAAATTTTGTTTGCAAGTCCAATTGTATGTTTGTTAAGGCAAGATTCTGTGGTGGTATATATTTCAGAAGTGTAGCATAATGGTTTCTATGCTTTGTATAACCTTATATTATTATTTGAGTAAAAACAAATCGATACTCTAGCATGAATAATCTGTACAGTTAATGAGCTTCAACATTGCAACCACAGATTTTATACCAAGTTACAGTCAATGCTAAATCATGTTAATATGCATCAATGACCATATAAAAGTTAGGAAGGCATCAGACATGAAAACAACATTTGGAATAGTGGCATAGGAAATATTGAAATACCTTAGTATGAAAGGAATTTTCAGTTTGGGTGGAACAGTATCTCCAAAAAAGGCAGCTTCTCCAGCCATCTTGTACAACACTCTACGTACAATGTCCCCTAAATACATTCCAGAAATAATCTTCTCAAAGATCTGTAAAAAACAATGAGAAAGATTTATTAGATGCAAACTCGACCACTTATGCAAGTAATAATGTGATGGAAAAAATAAATAAAGTTTTGCAGTTGCTACTTGTTCTCCTGGGTTCAAACTCTCATCATCCAGTGCTTGATCATATTCTGTAAGAGGAAGGTGTGATGATCGGAAGTTACCCCACTCCATGTTTATAACCTAAATCATCCAGGGGGGTAAAAAGAATTAGCAAATGTATAGAACCTGTTTTACATCCATAAAAATCTTTGTCAAATGCCCCGTTCCACTGGATAATTACCATGATACCAAAATAATGTTCTTATACATACTAAAAGGACCTAAAAGGTAAACCATGTCTGGGAAAAAGTTTATGAAGTATGTCAGTTGGCCAATACTTTTGGGCCAAAAACTCTGAAAAATTGATAACAAAAGTTCAGAGTATAACCATTTCTCCTGACTTAGGTAGAAGACCATGCCATTTGGGAATGGCATGAGCCCGCTCTATATAAGCAGCATTGGTTCCAGTGCCCAAAATCACAGCAGCAATTACATCCTGATTGTAGTATTTACCTCCAGCTAATGTTCCAATTGTATCATTGACCTGCATAAAGCTTAGCAGGTTATGATTGTCCAAAACGAAAGAATAACAAAGTAGGTGACTGAAAGATTTCCAAGAAGATGAAATGCATATGCAGCCAACTGTTAACCACCTTCTTGGATTTGGAGGAGAATAAACCAGAAAAGATACTGAAAGTTGAAAACAATTAAACTCACCAAAGCTGCTACACGCATATCAAGGCCAATTTTTTCCATGGCTTTGCTGAGTTCCCCCACCACATCTTGTCCAACCTATACAAATACCACATCCGCAGGGAAGAGCTGAAGATCAGGAAATTTGCAGGTAAATAAAAATTATCGCTCTTTCAATTGGTACTTGTTTTACTAGATTGATTACACCCTTAAGTATGAATACTCCATAAAGCTTTGCAGACTAAGTAAAATAGGAATATACTCTAGCACGCTTCTCAAGAATTCATGTAAGATGACTTGCTTAAGAAGTCCATCAGAACAAGCACAAAATAAGGAATTATGCATATAAAGAAAGAGTATTGCTACCATGAAACACTTTCCTGCACCATAGTTGTGACATACATTTTTATCTAAAATTACATCATTGATTACACAGATACTGCTTAATCAAATTCTTACGGACAGTCAAGATTATGATACTTCTGCAAAAGATATCAACAGCCACAAATAAAAACTGCTTCAGGACCCTTGGTGGATCTTAATTGAAACAAAGAAAATAAACTTCCAAGCGTCACATATGTTAAAACAATATTATAAAAACATGGGACCTGACGATCAAGCTGTGATCATCTGGTAAATAACCTTCCAGACATTGGCTAGTATTTTCTCCCCAATAAATTCCTAAAATCAAATTTAAGAGGAGGAAAAGAAGGAGAGCAAGCTGATGCTTGTAGATAGGTAATTCTTAGTCCATCCCCTGCAGGATTGTATCTCACATATAAAATCACTCCTAGAAAACCTATCATGAACTATGTCAACTGTTTGGAAATTATGAACAAGTTGAACTACCTAATTCTAATCTGAAAAATGGGTAACTGAACTAAACAAATATAAATCTCTTGTACCAATAATCCCAAAAACAATAATGTCCCCTAGTGCTATTATCATCCCACAAGGTCCTAGTCTAATTTATCAGTAGGAAAAGAAATTTGATTTCTTCAATGCCAACACACAAGGCTGATAATATGATCAAGAGTGAAAACTGACTACCTATAGAAAAGAATTATACAACAGGATACGAATTTATTATAACTAACAATGGGGCAAAATGAAGACAGAAAAATATTTTAATTACAGTTAATATATACCACCCTATCAAACAATATATCCCAGCCAATAAGTGATAACTACAGCAAAAAGAAATTGCAATAGAAACTCATAAGAAAGGATAACAGGAAAGCATGTAACTAGTATTTACCGCGTCTTCAATACTGAAGCCTTTTGTCCACTTGATAAGATTCCCTGATGCAATTGATGTCTGCCTCACAGGGAATGAAAATGTAAAACCCAGCTCCCTTTGTCTACCAGGTGCAGGATGGAAACCTTCGCCTTCTTCAGCAACAAATTTTGCAAGTGCCTGGGCTATATAATCAAATAATGCCTGAAAGCACATCATTATAAAAGTTCAGAGTATTAGCAAATCTAAAGATTTAACTTTGATACAATTGCAAATTGAGATGCTAACATCTGAAGTTCCAGTCATCAAATGCGGTGGAATTGAAACTTCCTCAAATTCTTGTTTGACAACACGAGCATCTTTACCACCCAACTGTATACGCAACACACGGAAGTTGGTTCCACCAAGGTCCAAAGCATAATAAAGTCCTTTCTCATCTCTGGCAAGCAATAACAAAAGTAATTCAGTAACATATGTTAGCCAAAAAAAAAAAATCTTCTTAAATATAGAAGATTTAAAGAATGTCAATGTGTCCAGTCAGATGATTCAAGATACATGGAAGATTTCTTTCCGCCCTATCTACTCTTCTATCCTTCCTCTCATTCTCAACTAGTATCATGAATACAGTGGCATATATGCACACCATGTACTGATTCATGAGAAACATATAGCAAATCAAAAGGAAACAAAAAATAAATAAATAAATAATTACAAAATAAATAAATAATTACAAAATATGAAGCTAGTAGCTCATACTTGTTTTTGCATTTAATTATGAAATAGGATTGTTAAAGCATTTTGTCAAATGTAGATAAGAAAATAGCACCATAAGCCACCAATGAAGCAGAAAAAACAGAATGAAGAATCCCATCATCACATGAGACAACCAATCCCACTATTCTATTGTAGAATGAATTACATCTAGTTAAATACTCTCTGCAGAGTCCCTTATTCTATAATCCAAATCATCATCCACATTGGAGCCTTTCTGGAAGAATAATTATGCTGACAAGTTTCAAACTGAAGCTCAATGAAAAGCAAAAATACATACAACTTACACTCAGGATCACAAATCAAATGAAAAAGCAAAATGGGTAAGGGAGCAACCACATAACAAAGAAACACAAGCAATATAGCAAAAAAAAAAAGAACAAGAGGCAATATCGCCCAAAGTCTATTTACCAAAAAAATATCAGCCAAAGTCTTGGAACAGGAAAAGGAAAAATAAAAATAAAAACAGAACAAAAGGAAAAGAACAAGAGGTAATATCGACCAAAGACTAGGAACAGGAAACACACACACACCAAAAAAAAAAAAAGCGTATACCTTACCATTAATATTCCAGGAATTTCCCAAAACAAAATGATAAAAAGAAAGGACTTTAACTAGAAACTGCCAAGTTAACATTATAATTGCTATACAACAAAAGCGAAAATTTCCCAATTCAATCATGAAATATCAAAAGAGAACGTTATAGCCAAACCATTAAAGTGGGTCCACTTTAATCAATTTGCAATAAAACTTAATATCAAAGACCTGAATTTTTTCGATTTACTTCAATTTTCGATACCAAAACAAATCGCAATGGTAGAACAGTTTATTTTGCTGAACTCAAAACCCCCAATATATGCTGGAAAAATATAATAAAATAAAACGCAAACAAAACTACCAATTACTAAAAGCAACAAGCAATGATAAATATCAATTAAACAGTTTCATTCACGAAGACAAGAATATTAAAATAATAAATAAATAAAAACATCAGGAAGAGAAAAAATGATAGCTTTAAATGCATAAACCAAAAAACAAGTATCGAATTGAAGAGCAGCTCAGTACTTAAAAAATCCCAACATATTTGCTATATTAACAATCAAGAACAGAATCAAATTTTAGTATCAAATATCTCAATTTATATAAAAATTCGAAGCACCTAAAAAAGTTATTAAAAAATAAAAAATAAAAAATTAATTAAAATTTTGATTACCAGCCCTTCATAGCAAAAAGATATTACATATCAATGCAAACAAAATATGACCCCAAAAAAAAAAAGTTAAAAAATAAAATTGAATATTTTCAATCAAAAACCCTGCTTTCTAATCGAGAAACCACAAATTCGAGAATCACAAAAAAAACAAAAACAAAAAACAAAAAACAGAAAAACAGAAAAAGGAAAAAGGAAATTTCCAAATAAAAAGAGAACATACCCAGTTGGGAGGTTATCAACGTAGCTTATGATCATCTTGAGCTTGCTTCCACCTTCCGATGCAAGACCGGCGTGCATCTCAACGGTCATGGCGTCTGCCACCTGTCTGAGCTTACTATTAGGGGTCCCACACTTCTCTTCGAACTCCCTCAATATCGCCATGGCTCGGGCCCACCTCCCCGAGCTCTTCATTCGATGGCGAACCACCAGCGCCGCCGCTGCACAAACCGCCGCAGCGCAAACCACCGCCGCACTCACTGCCAATTTCCCCATCTCACAACAACGAAACCCAGATCAGTCTCACTCGGGAATAAATTCCCAGAAACACACCCAAAGAAATCCCACAATTCCTTTTCCTATCCCCTATTCAAAAAAAATGAAAAATCCCGATGGGTTTTGAATCTGGCTTTTGATCGGAAGCTCCAAAAAAAATTGGAAAAAAAAATAAAAAAATTGGTCAGAGATTCATTTTCTATGCATGTGTTTGCAGAAGAAGTCCCTCGGAAGCGAGAGCCAAAGTACGAAGTAAAAGAAGATAACGACTATATAACAAACCCAATAAAAAGAAACAACTCTTTTTCTTTTCTTTTTTTTCTTTTTATTTTTTTTCTAACGGAATACAGTATATCGGAGGGATATGAATGGAAAAATTGGATGGTATTGGAGCGAATTTGTTGGAAAAACAAACCGTATTTCGGATAAAATATGCAACGAAAAAAAAAAAAAAAACAACTGAGAATGGACGGTCCACATGTCTCTTTTTTTTTTCTTTTTTTTTTTTTTAGAATTATAGATATTTATTTTGGTAAATACGATGAGATATGGATATTTTAGGTAGTTTTGGCTATTTGTAACAGCCCACTAAATTCTTTCCGAAATTTTAAGTTCATGTTAATCATAGATTATACTTTTGAAATAACTCGTTAAGCTGAAGTTTTACAATTCACCATTTTTATTGAACGGCAAAGAGTTCTACAATCCACCGCAAACTTAATAGATCGCATTCATTGACTATGCTTTTGGGTTAACTCTCTCAAAGGCAACTATAATTCACCATTTTTATTGGACAGCAAAAAATTCTACAATCTACCATCTTAATGGACTGCATCGGACATGCACATGCCCATAAAGGCATAAACTATGCTTGTGAATTAACTCTGAGCCTGTATTTGGGATGTAGAATTTAATCGAATAAAATATAATTGAAATGATTAGATTGGATATAGCATGATTATATTTGTTTAATTTTATCATATATTTTATGCAGTTTTGGATTAAAAAATAAAATTTAATATTTTATGTTTAATGCAGTATTGGATTAGATTGTATTTTAATTTTTTTTAAATATTTTAATTATTAATTTAAATAAATATAATATAAAAATTATATTATAATATAATTCTAATTATAAATTTAATAAACTATAATATTATATCTTTAAAAAAAATATTAAACATAACTTAATACAAACACATGTATTTCAGAACAAGCAAGAAGAGGATCTCAAAAAATTGGACGTTTGCAAATGGAGGTGCATAAGTTATAACTTTTGTTACTGAAACTTGATGGAGGAAAAGAAAATAGAGAAAGAATTGCAATCAGAGAGCCAAAAACAAGAGTTCTTTTGCTGGACTACCTCTACGGTAGTGTTGTTAGAAGTAGAATTGGTCAAAAGCACAAGAAAGCATCCTTCTATGCATGTGTTCAGCCCCAACCAAGGGAGATTTAAGCAATAAACTATGCATCACCACTTAGATAGCTCAAAAGTAAATTTTATTTCTTATAGTCATATAAACAAATGCTTTACCTTTTCCTTCTTTTTTCTTTCCTTTTCATAGAGATGGTCTATTTTTTCTTAGTTTTGAGATTCTACTGTACATGAACAGGCTCTATCTGTCAATTAAAGAAAGCCCAATCTCGTCAATTTTGTTTAGAACATATATTTAAATTTTTTAAATTTTTATTTTTATTTATTAAAAATATTAATTTTTAAAAATAATGGAATTATACTTGTCATATATTGTTTAAAGATGAAATAGAAGTTGAAATAAGTGGGAGTCACATCGGAAACGCATGAAGCATTTTAGAATATATTTTTTTATAAATTCAAGCTTCTTCAACATTGAAAAAGCGATCATTGCATCAACATACAACTATAACATAAACTATTTAGTTTATTCTCGTTAAAATTTACTTCAAAATGTTCTTAGTTGTTCTTAGTTAAAATTTTATTTAAAAGTCATTTGATTTCGAAAGCATTTGTAACATTTAATTATTTATTTTCCATAATTAATACAATTGTTTGACTGTTTAATTCAATTGGGGCATATTTTCTTTTCTTTGAACTATTATTGGTTCGAAATGGCACGCTCGCGCATTAAGAAACGATTGATTGTTTGTATTTTACACCAACATATATTTTGGCACGCCCAGTGGGACTTCTTACATTTTGACTAAGGAAATGGTGCAAACTATCTTAAAGAATAAGGAACCCAACACCCACAGCAGCATCAGCGGCCGAAACGTGTCGGAGGAAGATGGAAATGGAAGGGAAGCTGGCAAGACTCTGGACACGACAGAGATGTCTACTCATGATTCGATCCGTGAGCTATTCCGGAAGATGAAAACATACCAGGAGACCCAGCAGCAAATGTTGCAAGGAATCTTGGAATTGTTGTGCCAGCAGGTGCAGACGACCCAAGCTGCATTGAATGGCGCAAGGCCGACTAATGGCTAAGAGGAACAACAGGCAGGCCTTTCAGGCCGTACCCAATGGCAACACACCAAGGACTAAGGCACCAGCCTTTCAGGCCGAATCCAATGGAACGATGTAAGGGTTATGCCTAAACGGCAAGTTTAACATTACATTGCCCCACCAACTAGGAACAATGTTTCTGCCAAGGGCATGTTGATAACCAAGACCAAACCGTGAAAGATGGTCAGGAAGAACACTTGACACAAGCTTTCCAGGCTGTACCCAACGTACATGGAGAGAGAGCGGATGTTCCGACATATGGAAACTTGCTAGTTCGGAACTAGATTCATGGCGAAGGGCATGCAGAGCATTTTGGACAGAACTACATGAATGGACACTATGATGCCCACGCCTACCAAGCGGACTTTCATGCCTTGGCGTGGAAGAATGGACCAAAATGAATGAACCACGACCAAGAGATAGATCGGGAAGCTGTCGAGACCATTATCCAAGAGATGATGGGTCCTGCATTCAGAAGAACTAGACATCCATCTTATAGGAGGTCGTACCCAAATGCTTTCAACTGGATTGAATTTCTTAGAGAATTCAGGTTTTCTAACTTCACCCTATTTTTTGGCGAGGAGAGACAATCCACCGTGGAGCATATAGGTTGCTTCACTATTCAGTGTGGAGAAGCAACAACCAATGATTTCCTAAAGTTGCGGTTGTTTGCTAATTCTTTGATAGGTCAAGCTTTCACCTAGTACATCAATCAGCGCCCAAACTCAATCCACACCTGGCAAGAATTGGAGTAGAAATTCCACGAGCAATTATACAAGATTGAGCTGGATATCTCCATGGCTAACTTATCACGCCTGCAAAAGATGAATGGAGAGTCGGTACAGTTATTTATAACCCGATTCGAAAAGGCGAGGATAAGATGTCACCTGGACATACCAGAAATGGAGTTCGTCAAATTAGCACAAGTCGGACTAAGCTACAAACTCCGAAAGAAGTATGAGGGGATAGAGTTCCATGACTTGTGATGGGGACATCGAGCCATACAGAGGAGGTGGTCCATATGATGGTTTGAGCTATCCAGGAGGTCCTATGACACGTAATCGAGCCAAGCAATTCAAGAAGGCCTTGGAGCTTTATATTCAACAAGCATTGGATAAAAAGGCCGAAGAAGTTATGGATGAGCCTAAGACGTTTACATTTATTAATTTGCCGAGCTACATTAAATAATAGACGTAAATGGGCTTGGAATTATCTTGTAAATTAGTTTATTGATTAAGGATATATTAGTCTTTTATTTTCTATTCCTTTTAGGGATGATTATTTAGGAAACCATATTTGGCAACAATGTTTTTTATTTAAAAGGCCAATTTCGGCCAGCATAATGGATACAATGGAATAAACAAATTATTTTGAGAATTATTCTTCTCTTTTCTTTGGCTTGTCTAAAGAACAACATCCAACTTATCAATCAAAGAACGAAGCTTTGATTGTGGCGTTTATAGCAAGGTTCTTGTCTTTCTCATAGACAACGAGTCAAGCTTCCAGACCAAGGTTCTAATTTCTTGTTGGATTGTGGATCGAGGTCAACTTCGTAACCATTGAACCATTGTAGAATGATCCGTTCCACTAGGATTCGCATCAGTTGGTATCAAAGCACGGATTCTATAAATTCTATCTATTTTTAATTTGTTTTCTGCAAATCAAAAAAAAAACCGTAACCATTAGGGTTTGCAGTTTCCTCATTGTTGTTTTCGTTTTGTCTAATATTTTTTTTAATCCGTAACCATTAGCATTCTTGCTTTGTTTTCTTTGTTCCTTGACCTTTGATCTCTGTTTATTGATCTTTGATCTCTGTTCTTTGTTCTTTTATCTTAGTCCTTAATAAAAAAAAAAAAAAAACAAAATCGCAGTAGTAGGCACCTGGGGTTGCACCTGGGGTCGTGCCTGGGGTTGCACTAGGATTCGCATCAGTTTGTTCAAGTTAGTCTCTCGAACCACTCGATATGAAGACATCTTCAGGGAGCAGTACCAGAGGAAGAATTTGTCCAGAAGGTCATACAATAAGGATCTAAATACTGAAATTCCCGTCGTAGAGGCTGACGACCAGGAAAGTATTGAAGGAGCAACTGAGATTAACACAGCAAAAGTGGTGGCCACCCGTCCATACATTTGTAAAGCTTTGGCTATACCTACAAAGAACCAGAAAGCTTCTCAACTAGTCACGGACATGAAGAAGAATTGGGTCGAACCGGAAAATGTTTACGATTTTGACATTTCCAAAGCTGATCAAATTTTTGACTACCTGCTAGTCGATAAGGTAATTAAATTACCTGACTGCCATATCTTGCTAACAGCTGAAGAGATGAAGAAGAAGCCATACTGCAAATGGCATGGCATGGCATGTGGTAGCATCAGACTATCAACTGTGTGGTCTTCGGAAATGCTATACAGGCGATGATTGACAAGAAAGCATTAAAGTTCCCAGAAAAAGAAAATAAAATAATGCAAATGGACAACAACATTTTTCCATCAGCTGAAGCAAACATGACCAATATCTCAGATTTGACAAAGCCCAGAGTTAGGTTGGACCTGTGGCAAACATCATCTGGGAGAGTTTTGAAGAAAGATGACAATAACAGAATGGAGTATTCGGCTGGAAAGGCCGAATCGCCTTCAAAAATGTTTTGTACCCGGTGGAAGCATGAAGTTGAGGAATGAGGGATGAGCCACCTGGCAAAGAATCAAAAACTCGACATGCTGAAGCTATCATTGGAAAGTCACAACCAAAAATTGGTACCAAAATTGCAGGGTCGATCAGCGAATCTGAGCAATCGACACCATGGAGGGAAAAGTGAGCCAAAGCTTCAAGTCATTTTTTCTAAGGACCCATGACAAGATTGGTTTGGCAGATGATCGAGAAACTGAAGACTTTCAAGCCACCTGCTATGGAGGTAGATCATTGGTATCGTGCAGGATCTAAATCCTATCATCTGCTTACCAAAACCCAGAAGAGACGAATGCAATGCCAGCACGCTGAAAGTTGGATTACAGCTTGCCTGGATGAGGACAAGAATAGAATCATGCCAAATGAGTTGGAGTCATATCTCGACGACTTTGATGGAAGATTTGAGATCGCAGCTCAATCCAAGAAACTTGGCACCTTATTTGGAGCTCCGCAAGGGAAGAAACCCATAAACAGATGGATCAGAAAGCAAAGTAAAAAACTTTAGTCATACTTGAAGGACATAAGCAAAAATCCTGTAGAAGAAGACATGTTTGTATCTTCAGCCGTTAAATCATTGGCGATCAAATTTGGAACCATGAATGAGGTGATGTGGTCAATGCAGTCGTCGTCTTACCTTTGTCATATGGATCCCAGTTTCGGTTGGCATAACAGAATAAGAATGTCGTCCAGCGAAAGTCATGATCTAAAAAAATTTGGACACAGTGTAAGATGTTAGAATTTGGATGTCTAAAGATATAATATTGGGGGGCAATGCGCTGCAAATGTAACGTCAACAAGTCAGAAAAAATTAGGCCAAAAATCTACACGGCCTTTTTATTATAATTTTTACTTGCTAATTTAGGTCGCTTTCAAGGCCGTGTCAAAGAACTCGGCTAAAAGCCAAAATTCAAGACAAATATGTTCAAACCGATGTAATATATAAATATAACAGAATATAAGCAAGTCGAAAAATTGCTTGTCCACTAATCGTCAAAAGATTGTTGTGTCGGGGTGATCCGATATAAAGTTGAATTTACTTCTTTCAAAATCGGCTAGATGCAGTTGAGTCATGACCACAATGTAAGAAGCCGAAGTAGGCAAAGAAAATCTAAAAATATTCGGCATCAACAAATACACAAACAATCGGCTGGTGCTCTTACTTCTTTCACCGGGACCATCCACATTGTCAGAAAGGATGAAATATGTTAAGGGACACAAACAAAAACATGCCAAATATATTCAGAGACTCATAGTAGAGCAAAGAAAGAGCAAGCCAAACTCCAAGGATATACCATCGGCAAGATCCTCGATTGGGTGAATAAAATTCTTAGTCACCTACAAAAAAAATGCCTAGTGCGTCGTCCCACATCCAGTGCATCCAAGCTCACGTGCCGCATCCAAGTCCACCAGTGCGTCCAGCCCGCATCGGCGTTCAAGCCTATTGCCCAAGGTCCATCCACTCGTCCATCCGCGCTCCATGCCCAATCCATGCCAAGTCAAGCCCAAGCATCCATGACCAGTTGCGCGCCCATGTCATTCGGCCAATGTCAGCATCCAAGCCCGCGTGCCGCGTCCAGCCTGTGCCAAGTCTTGCCCGGTCCACTTAGTCCAAGTTCGCTCGTCTAAGCCCATTCGTGCAACAGCCTACGTTCCACAGTAGCCAGCTCGTCCAAGCCCATTTGTGCAGCAACCTGCATTCCACAGTAACCCATTCCTCCAAGCCTCTGCTGCGTAGTCCGCTCATGCAGCCAAGGTCCAGCCATCCAGCCATGCAGCCCGCGTTTGTGCCTGTAGATCATCTTCCCCACTCTTCCAAACTAGTTCACATGCAGCTGTTCATTGATGGCCGCATTTGTTGTTGTTTCCACCATAGCTCAGCCACTAGCATTTTATGTCTTCTCCGATGTCATTGCCGAAGTGGGCAAATCATCCAAACCAGTCCAGTCCACCACGAAGACTAACCATGCCGCCATTCGTTGACTGCCATCTGCGATTTCAGAAGCACCAGAACCTCCTTGGCAACACGATATGTGTCCGACGGTAGATTTCGAGATTGATTCCATATGGGAATCGGTGGATTTCTCCTTTGCCGAAAAAAAAAATATATATATATATAACAAAACAAAAAAAAAAAGGAAAAGTGACTTACCAGGTTGGGGGTGTTCAGGGCAGAAAACTGCTTTGAGTTCAGTTGATGCAGTGATAGCTAGGGAAGACTGAATAAAAATCACCATGGAGAACAAAGAAATGCATATATATAAAATGGTGGCTGAAGCATAATAACATGTGTGTCATATATTTATATATCTTTGTATAATGAATAAAGTCTAGGGCCGGCATATCCATAACAAAAGTGTACAATTAGAGATATTTAGGCATTTTCTTGGCTCATAATATTTTATTTTTTGGTTTAATTACCTTATTGGGTTGGCGTGATTTTCTTTGATTGGCATTGGAGACATAATTGAAGTAAATGTGTATGTTCTGGAGATTTTTGGGACTTGGAATTGATGGGATGTGGAGAAATCTTTGGAAGGCAATTGTGGGCATAATATTGAGTTTTGGGCAGGTAAGTTTCATCAAGAAAATTGCGGCATGTCATGGATATGGAGCAACTGCTAATCCTTAATTGCCTTGTATAGCTTTAGATTTTGATATGAATTAATTTACTCATGCTGCGTCAATTTTAATTGAAGTAAAATGTGTAATTGGTGTGGCTATCTTTTGGCTGTCTATGACAATTTATTGTGGTGTCAAAGCTCACATATTTTATTTTCAATTTTACTATGTACAGCAAAATTACAAAGCAAGGGGGGCAATGTTTGGACCATATATTTGAATTTTCTAATTTATTATTTCTATTTATTAAAAATATTAATTTTTGAAAATAATGGAATTATACTTGTCCCACATTGTTTAAAGATGAAATGGAAGTTGAAATGAGTGGGAGTCCCACATTGAAAGTGCATGAAGCATCTCGAAATCTCTTCTCTTATAAATTCAAGCTTCTTCAACATTGAAAAAACGATCATTGCATCAACACACAACTATAACATAGACTCCTTAGTTTATTCTCGTTAGAATTTACTTCGAGTAGTCAAGTGTTCTTAGTTGTTTTTAGTTAAAATTTTATTTAAAAGTCATTTGATCTCGAAGGCATTTGTTACCTTTAATTATTTTTTTTTATAATTAATACAATCATTTGACTATTTGATTCAATTGGCATATATTTTCTTTTCTTTGAACTGTTATAGGTTTGAAGTGGCATGCTCACGCACTAAGAGACGACTGATTGTTGTGTTTTACACCAACAATTTCCTATTTACATTATTTGTTATGCATTTTCTTGAATAAAAAATAAAGTTTTTTTTTTACAGGAAACCATTTTCTTATAAGCCATTGATGCTTTTTTTGATATTTTATTTTCTCTTTATCGTTCATCAAAACTTTAAATTTGGATGGGACAAGAAAAAAGTGGAGGCATTTTCATATTCAGAAAATGCTTTTTTGGGTTACTAAAAATTAATTTTAAAATTATCTTTTCGTAAACCCGATTCCAATGCCAATACAGATTTTAGTTGGCAAGTGGCGGTTGAACTTAGCTTCTTTGTACTCACCGGATGAGCAAGAATTGGGTGATTTTGAGACCAATAATGTGCTCATGAAGTTCAAATTCGTGGGAAAGGACCATCCATTTAGCCAGATCTGGAAAAAATCTGGTGAATGGAGCTGGAGTTTACTCGCTTGATTTCTTGCTTTTCTAGCTATCCATGGCGTTTTCACGGCGAAAATAGGCTAGCTTGGGGTTCTATGAAGTGTGGACTTCCAAATATGGGTGGTGGTCTATCCGGATGTCACTAGAAAATGGCCAATTCTAGTGAAGAAGAATAGGTTGCATAATAAAGGTAAAAGCTTGGCTTGTTGAGGGAGAAGAAAAAAGATGTGGGTGGTGGGAGTTTCTAATCTTAATCCTAGTCCGCTTTTTATAATCCCAAGTAAGAAAGTGAGTTTGTAAATCGGTTAAGAAGAGTATTAAATGATGGATCAGTTTTTTTAATCCTCCAGAATTGACAGCACCAAACATTGGATAAGCCAATAAGTGGGACATAGAAATTCAATATATTTCCTTATTTGGTGTTCCAAACACAACCTAAAGGTACAAACTTTGATGTTGGATTAACTCCACTCAAGCCAAAATTCTACAATCCACCACCTTCTCCCTCACTAGACCCACGCTTAATGGACCGCATTCTTGCTGAATCCACATGTACATTTGTGGTCAGCCAATCCAAAAAGTTGCCCATATCGATATTGCCAATATATTAGCATTGATATCATTTGCAACGGCCGAACTTTTCTAAAAAGTGCTAGCTAATTCTAAAAAGTGCTAGCTAAATAGCTTTTAGAGTTCTAAACACACACTTATATACTATACTATGGCATAGTATATGGTCAATATGAGACTTTATTCTTAGTGGTATCCTTGTATTAACCCCCTCAAGCAGAGTTCTACAAAGGTGACAATTCATGTTGAAAGGTTGTGTTCGTATCAACTGGTTTATCAATTGTGGCGAAATTTCTCAACTTTAAACAGTGTTTATTTGATATTCACGTTAAATAGGTGACATGTTTAACCTATTTTAATAAAATATTATTATTTATATTATTTTATTATTTTTAGGCCATAATATATTAAAATATACATTTATTTATTATTTATTTTAATTTTTGTTTATTAATTTAACTTTTTTGCATTTCAAATTAAATGTGTTACTTATTAGTATGTTAATAGTGTTGACACTAATAAATTAATTAACGATTATTTTGTAAATTGTGTTATTGTTTTATAACCTAAACTATTAACCTTAATTTTGGTTGACCAGGTTGTTGGATTTAGAAGGCAAGGTTTAGTAAATGTATATCATACTAACTGGAATTACGAAAATAGTATTCCTAGAGACACTAAATTGTTTATTAAATAATATTATAAATGATGTCCTCAAATTAAATGTGAATAAGCCAATTTTAAATAGATAAATATTGCCTATGTTTCACAATAAAATTAATATAACATAAAATCATGAAAAACAAATCAAATAATATCATATAATTTAGTATCTAAGATTTGGTAAACTAATTTGGTGATTCTAGTATAATTGGTTGCAACAATGGCAAGGTATTTATATTTCGTTTAGCATAGCTTTTTTGAGCTTATGAGCTTTAAGGGATAAAAGCTTGCTTCTTGGGCATATTTGTACAGTATTTTAGAAGAGTTTCAGGCCTCTAGAAAAGCTTAAATCGAAGACTCGTAGTTTCTGAATAAGTCTTATGTTCATTATTTGAAAAGGAATATTCACTAATTACAATTTAATCTTTAAAGTTATAAAAATTTCAATTTACACCTCTTAGAGGGTGAATGATATAAATTTAAAAGATCCGAATGACAAAATAAAAGTTAAAAATAATAATTTTTTAAAATTTAAAAGGACGTTGTGATATATATTTGAAACTTAGAAATCAAAATGTATTTTAACTAAACTTTAAAAGAGATGAATGATATTAAATTTGAAAACTCCTAAAAAGAAACCAAGGAAAATATAGCTATTAAGACTAAACCTAACAGGACTCTTTAATTCCCATATTTATCTATCTTTAACAAATCTTTTTAATATAAAAAAGATTGGAATGATAGAGGATGTTATGTTCATATAACTTTGGATGATGGATCCACACTCATCTATCAGATAATTTGTATACATCTATCTCTAGCTTATTAGTAATTATAAAGTAAATTGTACTGCTGGAAAATCATTAATTTCTGAATTTGCTATGGTGAATGTTTGTTGGAAAATCACTGATTTCAAAACTCGTGTTTTTGCTCCTCTTGATAAACTTGTTGCTAAATTGGTCTTTGAAAATATAAAAATTTATATAGAAATGTGATATTAGTGAATATGGTACAACATATTACTTATAAGCATAAATGTAATAAATATTTTATAGGCTTACATGATTTATTTTATTGGCCTGCGACAATTGCACGTAATTAAATTTATATAGTATTTGATTAATAGACTTATTACAAGATGATTTAATACAATCATTGTATGCCATTTTATCTCCTTAACACAGATAATAGACAAATACATAATAAACTTGAATTTTTGGCAATGTTGCCTTTTAAATATTCTTCGAATTTGTAAACTGTCTTTTAAATTTCATATTTAGCACCTATATTTTTTGAATTTAACAAATGTTTGCANTTTTTTTTTTTTTTTTTTTTTTTTTTCTGTTCTTCCATTTGCTCCACAACCAGCCGGACCAGACCTTTCATATTCAAAAAAAAACCTCCAATATTTTGCAACTTTTACGACGATTGGTTTGCATTATTTTGTTTTCATTTTTTTTTCTCTCTTCTCCCATCTCTTTCGCACGATTCTTCATCCAAATTTTTTTTTATTTTTTTTTTCTCTTCTCCCCTCTTCTTCTCTTCTCCGCCAGTTGGTAAATGAATTAATTTTTTTTCCTCTTTTCCCCTGTTCTTCCCTCTTGTTTGTGATGGTCAGCAAAATTTAAGGTTTAATTTATTGTGACAAGTTTGCACTAAAGAAGTTAAGTAAATATTCCAATTTGACTAAAAAGCATGTAAATTTATATTCTTTCATAAGTGCTTGATGAATTTATAATTGATAGTTTATGATTTTATGATGAAAATTAGGCAGGCAAAGTTGTTTATCATACTCAAATCTCGCCTGTAATACATTGTCAATCTCTAATCATGGAGGGTGAAAGTAAGTACTATGATAAGTGTATTTGTGATTTTAATTACATTGAGTGTTAATGTGTTTGTTTTGATGCCATGTTGTTGTGTATAATAAAGTGTTCAATATGGGTGGTATATGTTTAGTTGTTTCCATTTAGAAATTGACAATGTGTTTGGTATATGGTGATATCAAAATAGATTTTAAGCATTTACCCCACACATCACACGGGATATCTCGCATAGTAATACGAGGTCAAAAGCAAAAGCTAATTTAGTGTTTCTGACTTTTACACCATACAAGGTATGCGGGGGCCCCGTGGATACAACGGGGAAAATTTGTAACTAGGGATTAAGCCTTTTATCCCATGCATATAACGGGGAACACCGCACATTAGTACCGGGGCAAAGGCATGTGAATGTTTGGTGGCATTGCCATTTGTCCTAGACATTGTACACGGGGGCCCCGGGTATTACTCGAGATCTTATATAAAATATCCATTGAAGCTTTTCCTCGTGTGTACAATGGGGTACCTCACTCTCATAGAAAAGTTGATAGCAAATTTGGCGTCACTGCCATTTATCCCGTAAATTGTACTTGGGGGACCCGGGGAGAACCCGTAGTCACATTTTGAAGATCCATTACAGGTAAACCCCATGTTGTACACAGGGCACCCCGCACTCAGAGACGGGGTGCAGATGCCAACATCATTCGGGTTCTCTGTCTTTTATCTCGTACATCAGTGCAGGGCCCCCGTAGTTTACATCGGGGTGAATACTTTACATATGTTTTACAGTTTTACCTCGCTATTTCAAATTTCGTTTCTAGTATGAAATCTTGTTGTATAACTCATTCCATGCACATAATGTTTTTGATGAAATAGAAGTAGGGAGGGATAATATTCATTCGAAAAAATAGTCTGCGAATGGATGGTTTAATTATTAGTGAGTACAAATCTATTTCAAATTGTTTGATAGATAAAGTAATTTTCTATTGCCATTTGAAAAAAAGCTATTACTGACTGTAAATTTATATTTCGTTATGTTTTATTGTGTTGCAGTAACAGCTAGGTTGAACTTCACAACAAAAATGGTGATTTTAAAGTTAATGCGGATATAAGTATAACAGTTTATTGTCTTTGAGTAGTAGATACATGTGAAAAAAGAAATATAATGTTGAAGTTTTTCTATGTTTAGGTTATGAAAGAATTGATTAGGGAATAGAATGAGCTTGATCTTGAAGAGAAATCAAAATACAAAGGGGTCCAGGCTGAGAGGAAAATGATTTTTGTTAGCAAATGTACTCCCGAAAGAATATGAAGTGTTGCAGAAGCTTTCAGCAAAGCTCAAAAGAAGGCAGTAAATGAATTAGGCTTAGGTTGTTTCATAACTCAGAAAATGTGTGGGATAAAGAAGCAATTGGTATCGTGGCTGGTGGATCAATTTGATCCAAGTTCTTGTACACTCACACTTCACGGAGTGCATTATAGAATAAGTGTACACGATTTGGAACGACTGCTAGGACTAGTTGATCATCACGATGAAATTGATGACACATTTTCTATGGATGACGTTGAGGTGCCAAAAAGGAAATACAGCACAGACGGTGCATGCATATTGATTCCTGACTTGCAGGCTCTATTATTCAAATATCGTGAATCCGATGATGATTTCAAGGTGGTATTCACGCTCTATCTTATGGGGACAATTCTGAGTCGTAACTCAAGAATGTTTGTAAAAACAAGCAATATCGGGCGAGTGACGAAGCCCAAACTGATTAGTAAGCAAAAGTGAGCATTGTTTACATTCAATGGGTTCGTTGAGGGGGTGAGGAAGTATAAAGAGCGTGATCTACTCTATTTTCTTGGATGCCTCCTAGTTTAACAGATAAATCATCTCTAATTACTTTCTGAATCCCATTGTCTATGCATAACATACATAATTTTGCTAACCTATTTTTCGCTAATTCATTTTTATTCCATGTCATACAGCTTTTTTACCTAGGTTTGTCTTCAACTGCGAAAAGATTCGTCGAAAGATCGTTGACGCCCGTTACTGCTTGGGGAGAATCTGAGATGAAGTGATTCATGAAGATATTCACCTTAAATAGAGGTTTCCTCTTTGACACGGTAAATTTAGTAAATATTTTTCATGTTTATGTGTTTTTTCTAAATTTGTGCATATTAGTCCGCCACGTTTACTCTGAGTTTTTACCCTATTGTCGCTTATATATCAATTTTGCGTTATGCAGGGTGAAGCATCAACACGACCGAAACTGGAAGAAGAGTACCCACCCAGGAAAATGATGATATTAAAGATATCAGAGCAGCTATATAGGTCATTCAAAAAGACGTTGCTGTTTTGAATGGAAAGGTCATAGTTTCGGATGATAATTATTGGAAATTCAGGGCGGATGTGACACATCACCTTGCAACCATTTCTCAAACTATGACATAGTTGATAGTAGCAGTTAAAAAGTTGACTGCGAATGCCTCAAATCTAGATACCAAAGATGACAAGGTCGGGATTAAGATAGAAAAGAGTAAGGATGAAGAACCAGTGCCAGCCGGCCAGTGTGAGATGGGAAAGAATGAGTCCTCACCCATAGTGGTTTCCACAGAAGAATAAATTGCACAGAAAAAAATTGCTGACAATGATTTGTCCTCATTTGATATCTCATACTACGCCAAGCATTTGGATACGTTGGTGAGAGAGCTAGCACCCGATGTCGTAAGGAAATTTGACATTTGTTATTTATTGTTTAGTTTGTCATTTCTGTTGCATAAGTTTCTTTGATTGTAATGAGACTCTAACTTTTTCATGTGAAGGGGGAAAAGATTGTAATGAGATATGCTAGCTTGGGACTCATTTAATGCAACATGAGAATTGGAACGAAAAAACACTCAACTTTTGAAAATTAATATGCTGCCTTGTTGCAGAAGAATAAAGATCAATACAATGCTTCAAAGCTTTAGACTCACCCAAAGAGGTAATGAAAAAAAAGGATGTTTTCTCTGAAAAACAAATTAAAGATAAGAGAGTAAGACCAAGCAACCTAACTACCTACCAACTGTCAATGCAATGTTGTTTTACTTATCATCATTGTGAGAGTTTCAGCCATCAGAATGAACAAATAAGGCGATAAATGAAAAGAGGGCCCCCTCTCATTACTATTACTAGGACGTATAAGAAGGCCCTATTTTTTGTTGTCTGCAAGCTGATAAGAGATTGTAGAAACACATTGTATAACTAATTGAACCCAATGAGAAGCAAAACCCAACTTCCGTGACATAGCACCAAGAGAATTCCATTCCATGCTATTGTAAGATTTGGACATATCTGTTTTAAGGGCCATTTCAAAACGATTCTCAGTTCTCTACTTATTTAGGTAATGAAAAAGCTCTTAAGCAAGAAAAATATTATTTCAGATTTGATAACCCCTATCCCCTCCCCCCAACACACACGCACAAGCCCCTTGATTTTGGATATTAAAAAGCCCAAAGAAACCTTTATGATTATGACCAAAACTTTAGAAATAATGTTATACACAAAATTACAAAGACTAATAGGCTATAATTGAGTAACATCATTTGAAGATTGGACCTTTAGGTTCAAGACAATGTTAGTGCAATTTAGCTACTTTAAAAGAAAACGTGACCTGAAAAATTCATCAACCATATAAAAATATCTTATTCTAACATGTTCCATAAGCTCTGATAAAATACTCTAGAGAAACCATTAGGGCTTGGTGCTTTTCAGCATCCTAGAGAAAAACAAGCATTTTTTACTTCTTTCAAGAATGATCGACTTGAGAAGGTTGTCATTGATTTCAATTGTGACCCTAAAGGTAACATCATCGATAACCATACCAAACTCTTGAAGCCCCATTGAGGAGAGCAAATTTTGATAGTTTTTACCTATATGAGTCATAATTTGGTCACCTACTTCAAGCCAAACACTCGAACCATCCTTTAGTTTAGATATGCACTTGATGTTTCGTTGCTACATGGTAACTTCATGAAAATAATAAGAGCTTTTATCCCCCGGAACAATGAGTTAACCCTAGAGCATTGGCCCCAAAACAACTCCTATTTTTCCCACGAGGAAGCCAGTTCCTTTGAAATAGCATTCTTCTTCTACACATTGTTCCAACAACTGTAATTAACATCTAGATGCACCAACTCTTCTTTAATTCCTTAACTCTCTAATTAGGGTTCCCATATAATCCCCTACTCCAGTTAATGAGAGCTAAATGACAATATGCTTAGATATGAACCTCCAAGCTCGAGACCCGATGCCTAGATCAACCCAACTTCTTTCTACTCTAGAAAGAAAAATCCTCTTCCAAAAGCCACCATTGTTCAAATTTGAAAGGTATTTAGACTCTTCTCGCCTCTTTGTTAAAGAAGAAAACAAGTTGAGAGTGGTCAAATCCCATCGCTAGTGACATATTAGCATAAAGACATGGGAAAAGCATCCAAAAATAAGGTATTAATCAGGGCACCATCCAACATTTCAAGCACAAGCGAATTATCATTCTTTCTATTAGACCAGGTAGAAAAAGAAGCACGTGGTTCGAACTTCCATATGTCCCGAATTAAATAATTTTTTTTGGATTTGATTGGACTAATACTTCTAATTATAATTATGACACTCAAAATTTGCATTCATGCTTTTCATTTCCATTTTTAATAAATTATTTATGTTATCTTTTATTTTTCACTCTGTTTCCTCGATTTTATAATTAAGTTTCAAAACGTCTTTGCTTGTTAGGAAATTGTTAACCAATTAGGTGAAAGAAAAAAACTAACTAAATTTATCGTTTTTATAGTCCCAAATAATTAAATGCGTTGTCTTTTAATTTTTAAGAGCCAATTGATGTTTTATTAAATGTGTTGTGATTTACTGTTTATATTAAAATAATATGTTTGGTACACATAATAGCTATTTCTATTGAAATAGAAATTATTATTGAGAAAAAAAAGTGAAAATGAACAATTATAAATTCGTAGTCATTTGTTTGGTTATCCATTAAATTATATTGACGTTTAGCTTTGATATATGATTGTCTTATTTTTGAAAAGTTTCAGATTTATTTAAATTTAATTAAAATTTTAGCTTATATTTATTTATATATTTTTATCATATGATAATCTATCCAAATTCAAATTTTACTATGAATACATAATATATAAATATATTTAAAGTTTGTCTACATTAGGCTGGAGTAATAAAAAAATTAATAATGGACAAAGATGCCAAGGTATTTAGGCTTTTAGCAACTGTATTTACCAGTCGACCAAAAAATGATATTTATTTTATTGGCTTATATAAGTTTCATCATTATAAAAGTTATTTATCTATATATTTAATTTATAAACCAATAAAGTAACATCATATTTGTAAATAATTATTTTAGTAAAATTACCTTCGTGTTTAATTTAGGGGCATGCATCGGTTAGAATTTGATTTATTTTAGAAATAACCAATCCGATCCAATTAGTGATCGGGTTTTATTTTTTTCAATCTGTTCCAGTCCGATCCGATCTATACATTAACTCAAATCCAATTAGTCGGTTTGGTTAATCAATTTGGCTTCAACTTTTATTTAATTTTTTTAGACTTTTTAAAATTTAATTTTTAAGCTTTTTTTACTTTAATATTTGACATTTGAGCTATTTTTTATACTAAAAATTTGTTGTGCTTAAATTTTGTTTAAAAAATTATGTTTTTTTTTTTCAAAACCTAACACATAAAATGCCCACTAAGTGATCCATAAAAAATTATATATATATTTTTTAAAACCTAACACATAAATAATTAAAAAAATAACATGACAAATAAAATATTAAACTAAAACAAAACAAAATAAAATTACTATACTAATACAATAATCCAGTGATCTAACTCCAAATTTAAGCTAATATAACAAAGCCTAAATACCAATAATATTAAACTAATTGCTATATGTTTTGTAAAAAAAAAATAGTCGGTTCAGATTGGATCGGTTTGGTCGATTTTTAACACCCTGAACCGAATTGAACTGAACTTTGGTTTTAAAATTTTCAAAACCGATCCAAT
>QANX01002637.1:0-48989 GCA_003254975.1 Ochetophila trinervis | reverse complement strand
AATAATAAAAAAAAAAAAAAACATAGAAGATGAGAGGAGGAGCATCTGGGTCGTCGTTGGGCGGAGGGACCCACACATGAGGTTCTCAAAAGTGTAAACGATAATACTACCCACTCCCATCATTTTGTATTCTCTCCCCTAAATTCCACCCTGGCATCGTCGTCCGTACCCTGTCCCTTCTCCTACATTGATTCCGCTGTACCGGCTACCTACTCAACCCGTCTCCACACGTGTGCCATCCACTGTCCTCTCTATTTTACTGTCTTCCCCCACACGTGCCTTCTCTCCATGCTATTCACCTTTCTTTCTGTGGTGCAACAAATAAAAGTTAGAGAGAGAAAGAGAGTGATGAAGACGAACCGAAATAGATAGATAAAAAAAAATAAAAAATATCGACTTATTAAAAGCAAAACAAATTTTCTTGGTCTTTGGGGGGGTTTGTATTGTAGTTTATGATATTGGTTTTGCACTCTCTCTCTCTCTCTTCCTTCCCCTTTCTTCTTCTCTCTCCCTTTTTGTTTTTGTTTTTCTGTGTGAGCTAGAGTTAGAGAGAGAAAATCTCTGACCCTGAAAGATTACTTGTTCTGGGTCTGAGTGAGCGTCTTTGTGTGTGTGTGAGATTTGGGTTTTTTTTTTTCTTCTCTTAATTTGACAACCCAAATCTTATCTTAAACCGATGAGGATCCGGAAAAGACAGGTTCCTTTCCCTCTCTCTTCTCTCTCTCCGGTGCCTCTTTCAGATCCCCTCTTCAACCTCAACCATCCATCGTCACCATCACCGGTGGTGCAACTCCGCCACTACGATTCCTCTCTAACTAAATCAGAGAGCCCACACGGACTTTCCTATGTGCATCCTCAGCCGTCTGATCGTCCGAATCAACAACCCTCCCCCACCGGAGGTGCAATCGATGGCTCTGATATCCCTGATGCCGGCGGGCCACACAGAGAGGAGGAGAGGAAGATGAAGAAGCAAAATCGCTCGGTTAGTTGAAGAGCTACAAAAAATCTTTTTAAACATTTTCTGCGTGTGTGTTTTTTTTCCTAATATTTTTCGCTGTGTGTATTTCTTATTTTTATATACCAGTGCACTTCTGTTGAATGGGTAGCAAATAAGAAGTTTATCAATAATTTTTATTTTTTAGTTTGTGGGTTAATAATTTGCACTCGCAACGAAGTGATTGAAGTTGCGGATCATATATTTGGGTTGTGTTTGGATTTTTGGCAGGAGATGTTGCAAGAGGAAGATGATGATGATGTAAGGGGGAGAGGAGCGGAAGAGAAGAGTAATGATATCAGGTAAGAAAAGAAAAAGGAGAAAAAAAATTACAAAGAAAAAAATAAACAGTAAAACATACAATATAATTTAAAAAAAGAAAGAAAGTATAATTCATGTTCTTCTCATCTTTCATGAAAATCTTGTTGTAGAAAAAAAGGTGAAAAAGAGGGAGAGACTCATAGCTCAAGATTTTTATATTTTTACCCACACTGAGGAAAAAGAAAATACACAAAAAGGAAAAGAAAAAAGAAAAAAGAAAAAAGAAAACTACTGTAAGTGGAAATACTGTTTTAGGTGTTTTAATATCAGCTTTGGCTAGCCACCATACCTTCCCATCTAATCTAGACTAGTTTTTCTCTTTCTCTCTCTTCCTATATATATATATAAATATAAATATATATTATATATTTATTGGTTAACTAATGAATCCATGCGGTGCACGTTAGCATGGGATGCTGGTCCCCATCTGCGATGTGCAATATTACACTACTTTGTTTCTCTACAATATTGCATTACATGTCTTTATATATTTATTCTTTTACATATGGGTTATTTTTGTTTTCCTTTAGGCTGTAAAATTGCTTTGTATATGTGTGGTTGTCGATCTTTCTGGGTGTATGTATACGTATATATTTGTTTTTGTTTATCTTTTCTTTTTTTAGGAAGGGAAGCATCGCGGGTGCAGAACAATCAGTTACTGGGTTTCTTCAGGAATCAAGTTATTCTTCATTCCCTCGAGGTCAGAAAAATTTATCAAAATTTAACTATACTTCAAAAAAAAAAACTATTTCAAAAGAATCTTAAAAACAATCTATTGGTGGAGTTGTTTTTGAAAATATCTGTATTAGCAGTTGGGAGATGGTGCGAAGGAGACAAAGTGTTTCCACTGAAGAAGAGAAGAGGAAGTTTCGCATCAAACGGAGAGACGACGGCGTCGACTATATCGACGGCTGATCATATTCATCATCATCAGAAAGATAAGAAGATGAAAGGCAAGATGAAAACGAAGATGAACAAGAAATGTGCACGAAAAAACGACGACGTCGAAGAGCAAGAAGATCTTGATGATGACGATAACAACAACAACAAGAATAATAATAATAATAATAAAAATAGCTGTGGAAAGAAGAGAGGAAGAGGATCAGGGGGTCTGACACTGATGGAAGGGTCTCGGTGCAGTCGCGTGAATGGAAGGGGATGGAGATGTTGTCAGCAAACCCTTGTGGGTTACTCACTCTGCGAGCACCATTTGGGAAAAGGAAGGCTCAGAAGCATGACCAGCGTTCGGAGCCGTTCATTGGCTGCCACTGCACTCTCCGCCGCCGACTACTACCCCAACCCGATTCCGCCGCCGCCGCTATCGAGCTCGCTGTTGGAGGAGAAAGTTACGGAGCCTGTTCTGGTAGGCAACGAGCTGGAGCTGGAGCTGGATAAAGATGAAGATGAAGATCACCGTGAAAATCAAGAGCAAAAGAATGCGAAGCCGCTGATCAATATGATTACCAAGAAGAGAATGAAGCTTGGGATGGTTAAAGCGCGATCCATTAGCAGCTTGCTCTTGCTTGGACAAACCAGCACCGGTGCAATTTCAGTTCTTCATCATAACGGCAAGTCGTAAACCGAGTTTCATTTCATTACCCACCAAAAAAAAAAAAGAGCTGTGTGAGCCAAAAAAGAGAGAANGAAGCTTGGGATGGTTAAAGCGCGATCGATTAGCAGCTTGCTCTTGCTTGGACAAACCAGCACCGGTGCAATTTCAGTTCTTCATCATAACGGCAAGTCGTAAACCGAGTTTCATTTCATTACCCACCAAAAAAAAAAAAGAGCTGTGTGAGACATAGATAGCCAAAAAAGAGAGAAAAAGGAGGTGGTGCAACTTCTTCTTTCAAACTTTGCAGTTTGTTTTCATTGTCCGAGGAATTAAATAGATGCTTCATCTTTCTTTATAATCTAGAGTTTTATATTGTATTTCATGCTCACCTTTAATTCTCTTTTTATTACTATTTAATTTTAGCTTTTACTTTTTTATTTTGTGGTAAAAACATATGAGTAGCGATAGCTATATCATATTTATTAACTAAATATTTAATTATGTAATAGTTGATTAATTGTTAATAAATTAACAGTGTTTTATATATGAGAAGTAAATCGAATAAATTTATATCACGAATACTAAAAGTTTAATTAATAAATTTATTTACTTTTAAAATGACTCGAAAGATATAAGTTTGAAACACCTGGTTTTATTATAAATTTTTTTTTTCCTTATAATAAAGTAGGGAACTTCTGGAAGACAGCCTAACCAAGATGTACTACTAATAGTACTCCTTTTATGTCTTTTGACCTGTGTTATTTTTCAAAATTTATTTGAAATGCCTTTTTGGGCTGAAAAATTAATGTTTTGTTTCGGGCACTAAAATGTAGAGAAATTAATGGTTGGTTAGTTTTAGAATATTCAAATTATTTATTTATTTAATTATACAAGTTTGCATTTGAAAGATTGAACTATTTTAATTAAGTTAGAGAGAATTAATTTGTTTTTGTTTGTATATTAAGTATATAAGTTTTTAAAAAATATCGTACTTTAATATGTTTTTTCCCTATATATTTAAGGGCTTAATTAAAACTATAAAAAAAAATTTTGTTATTAATTTATCTATTTATTTTTCATGTCAGACGAATACAATTATCAGTATAAAATTTAATTACTAGTATTTGGAATACTATAGGAAGATGATGACTATTCTCGTGAACTATCTCCAATGGTCTAGAATTATTGTTAGATGGAGGGGCAGAATTATATATAAATAATTTAGGCCAGCAAGGCAATGGTGCAAAAATGAAAAGATTATCCTGTCAAAAAAATAATAATTACAAAACTGGAGAAGAATAATTAAGGAAATTGTTTTCAATTTTTCTATTTCTACAAACCAAGTCAACCAAATAATATTTTCTTAATTTCAAAATAAAAAAAAAATATTAACTGGAAGCTATCGTATTTTTCATTATTATGATCTTTTATAAATTTCTATAGCTATTTCCTTTCTTCCTCGCTAGTCTTTAAAAATATATATTATACTAATTTTTTAAATATTTTAAATTATAAAAAAATTGTTTCATATGTTTATTCCAATAAACGTAAACTTAATTTACAAATTATCATAATTATATAATTTTTGTATATATATATATATATCAAGAAAGCATATTTAATTTTTTTAATTTATAAATCACATATCAAATTAACGTACAAATTTTCGTTATAATGCTCTTCTATATGTCTATGGCAAACGCGTAAGGAGTTATTTAATTTGTTTTTGATGACCTTGTATCTTTGACTTGTTTTATGTTAACACGATTTGATAAGGCGATTAATGTAATTACCCGTACATGTATTTATTATGTTTTGTTTTGATATAAATTATTTTGTGTTTTTGTTGAGGACATTAATTTATCGGTATGAGCAGTGTATCTTCTTGGTCAGGTTTTCGTTCAATCCTAAACGGCTAAACTTGCAAACAAAAGAGGACTGACTATTTTTATTTTTATTATTGTCATTAAAACTACACATCCAATCACAGATGTTATGAAAAATATGTTTCTTTATTTATGATGACCAAAAAGTTTTTTTCAATGGATATTGTCATTATTTTCCCCTTAATCGACGATGGAATATTATTTACGAGCTTTTACATTGAAAAGTCTTTGAAACTATTGAATAAGTCGTCAACAAAGTTTCAAACTAATAATTCGTATCGCCCATATTTTTTTCTAGATAATATATATATCTATATCGTATAAAGAAATTAGGATTATACGTACATTTTATAGTATTTTCTAATTTGATTCAATTTCAATTGACTCCAAAAAAGAAAAAAAAGAAGAAGAAGAAGAAGAAGGAAATTTCATTTAAAAAACAAGAATAAATTAAAATCTCAACTTATAAGTCGGACCAAACTAATAAGTATAAAATACATTGTACTTTAGTAATTAACTAATTAACATCATTACGTACAAAAACTGTAATACAAAATATTGTTTCATTTGAGCCCAAAAAAATATATTGTTTCATTTTCTGTTATCCCATGATACAAATTGACGTTATAATAAAAACAGATAAGCTTGCAAATTTTTTTATTTTATTTTGTATATATATAAATATAAAAAGACGCATTATAGACTTATCCAATTCATTTCTTGGTTTCTTCTTCAGTAAGGCTGCGAAAGACAGTGCTGTATTCTTATTTTTATGTTCTGCTATTCCTAAAAGTGTGTGTGTATGTGTATATAATGGTTGGTATATTTGCTATTTCTTTTAATGGAAATAGTAGCGTTACAAGAACTTGTAACTGCTAATTCCAACTGCATATAGAGTTAATTTTAAAATATATTTGAAAACTTATTTACGCCAAAAAAAGGAATGTCCAAGTAAATTGTTAAAAAATAAAATAAAAATGGGATTTCCATGAATTTTGTTTTGTTGTTGTTCAGTAATTGACGACACAGAAAGTAAGGAGGAGACAATGAATCAGTTATTATCATAATTAAGATTGATTAAGGTTGAGTGGTTTATTATACATTGAGCTTTAACGTTAATTTAAAGATTGTTTCCTATTTTAATTATGGGGAGTAAGAATTAAGAATGCCTTCAAATAATTGATCAGTTTTTTTGTTTTTGCTTTTGTTTTTGAATAAATTTAAAGATCAGTGCACTCTGGGAGGCTTCTGAACTACCAAACTTACAAAACACAACCATATAGATCCTATACGTGTAGATTCCAATGAAAATATCTGCAAATTTTAGCACTCCGAAAGTACCAAAAATTTCCTCGGAGATAGAGAGATAGAGATCAAAACAAAGCTAGATAGATATGAATGATGGAATAAAAAAGATGCCACAGCAGAAAAGAGAAAAAAAAAAATAAAAAGCTAGGAAGACAAAAAACAGAGATGCTATATATAACCCCCTGATGGCAACATTTTATTCGGGAATTAGTGTCGAAAAGCTTAATTTATTAGTTTTGGGAGACTCTTTTCTGTGCTTGAAGAAGATCGTGTTTGCCTCTTTCCAAAATTATTTTCTTAAAAGTTAAAATTTTTCTGGTATGATTTCATTTTTTTTTTCTGTTTAATATATTTTTCTGNTATTTTCAAAAGTTAAAATCTTTATGGTATGATTTAATTTTTCTCTTATATTTTCTTTTTCAATTTTAACACTTTTTCACATTGATTAAATAAAATAAGGTTAATTTTGTAGCATTGATGAATAGAGTAGATTTGATTTGTTTTTCTTCTAATCGGAATGGGATANGAAAAAAATATTTACTTTATTAAAAAATTAAATGTATCTAATTAATAATATTTATTGGATTTTTTTTTTCAATTTAAAAATGGTACTAATGCCAAAATAGTAGATTTTTCCTTCAATAGAATATCATTAATGCCAAATTATTGAATGTTATCGATTTTTTTTTTCAATTTTAATATATATATATATTTTAGAAAATAAAAGTCCCACTAATGCATGGATTTAATTGTAATAGTCAATTTTTCACTCTACTTCAAATCTTAATTTTCTACTTATATTGAGTTTTATTTAATTATAAATACATATGGTTATGGCTGGAAACGTAGTATCTATTTGTAATATATCTCCTCCTAAGCAATACTGAAGATTAGATGTATGATTGTCAGGTTATGGATAACCTCTGGAAATAATAAGCATGGCGAAATTAACAGCCTTGAATGATTTTGCAAGATGAACATGTAATTGTATTATCATTTTTTATTTTCTATCTTAACAATGTATGAGCTTATTCATTTATTTTGTCATAAATTCTTATAGAAAGGAAAAATTCATGCTTATGTAAAACAATCCTTTGTGAGAAAGTTTATCAAAATGATGAAGGAAAAAAAAGTTTATGACATAAGCCAGTTATCTCTTAACGATAATGGTGGTGGATACAGAACAACTAAACATTTATATATGATTGATTTCAATGATCAACTTCTGTTTATTAGAGAAATGAACCAATGACAATTCCAAACATAGTTTTAATTTTTGTGATTTTGGTGACATTACTGGAATAGTGGCTGATGACAAATATTTAGTTGGTAATTAACTTTTTAATTTCATTTTAATTTTTACATTTTATTGCTCTCTTTATTTAATGACAACTATATATTTGTTGACATATGTGATCGGTAAAATTTTTGATTATCACAAGCTTGATGATTTTAATAAAGATGGAAAGCCACATCAGATGATTATTATAAATCTTGAAAATTTTCAGTATGTAAACTATTTTAGATAAACTTACTGTTCTAATAATTATTTTGATATTATCTTCAATACTTTGTTGTTCATTTTTTTTTGTCCAAAAACAACTGCTATAAAACTAAATTTTGTCGCTAACCTAACCAATAAGCTAAATATAAATTTTTTATATCAATTATCACATTTATAATGGATTTGCTCAAATCGTAGTCTTCCTTCATTATTTTTTTCATAAAAATACCTATGCTATAATTTTTTCAATTTTATATTTATATTTATTATTACATTTTTTTTTTCTTTCAAAATTTATATTTATTGTTACATTTTTAATAATTTAATAATATTTTTAATAATAAATTTTTTCGTGCATCGCACAGGTATAATTTAGTTGCTTTGAATAACAATGCACGGCGAAAGAGTGGTTTGATTTTGATAATTTCTTTAATGTTTAACCCTTATTAATTCAAATGTACAGGCATGCTAAGGTTTTAATCGGAGAAGACATAATTTTATTTTTATGCATTGTATATAATTAATTGAGTTTATACATACCAGCCCTCATGCCTAGATAGCTCTGGTTGGTCCGGTGAAATAATTCACATGCCTTTTTCAATTATAAATATATATATTTATGCAGTCAGTTTTATTGTGCAGATGTCTGTATTAATATATAAACTGTCACAAATAATTAATTATTAGTTATGACTTGTTTAGTAATGTGTATTTATAGTGATGACTTTATAATTTTCTATTATTGATAACAAATTATTAATATCGGATCACATTCTAATATAGTGCAGACGCTTGCACAATATACTGACTATACATCCATATGTAGTTTCCAATTCTTTATTTCTTGCCTTTTTTTGTTTTTATTCCTTCAAAAATATTTCTTTCAACGTATTGCTTGGCTAGGCAAGGAGGAGAGAAAGAAAAAAATGTCATTTTTGTGGTGACGGATACAATTAAAAATATCACTCCTGTGGATGGACCATGAAATGTGACAATTTTAAAGAGATTCTTGGGGGGTGGAAGATGGAGACCCCCATTGCCATATCCTTTTCCAACAAAACCAAAGATTAATGCTCTTTGCCAGCTGGTTTGAAATCTCATATTCAACCCGAAATTTTAGGGCAAAAATAGGAAAGGAAAATAAAATAAAATAAAATTTTAGAGCTCCTTGAATAATTTACATATAAAAGTAGCTGCAACCCAGCTCTGGGATTCAGAAATCCTGATTGCACAATTCCTTCTAAATATGGAATCCTAACATGCAGGCTTGCAGGCCAAATTTGTTTAAAAACATAATGAATGAATTCCAATTAAAATGTGCTCCGGATATTTGTTGGACATTTACCATATAAGCCAAAAAAAAAAAAATTAAAAGGTGGGGTATAATTTTTGTCAATAAAAATGAATATATATATATATATTCATTTTTTATTAAGTGGATTAGATATTAATCTTTTTTGCCACAGACAAATCGAAGCCAGACTTTATGCTAAATAAAAAATGATGATGGTTATGATATATAATTACCAAGCATAATTATCTTTTGAGACCCAATTAGGAATTGAACTGGATCGTAGCAAAAAAAAGAAGAAGAGAAATTAATTTACAACGAAATTAGCTAGGGTTAGCACCACCATAGCAGTGTATGAGCGTCAAAAATGTAGGGCCACAAACACAAGCTATCATGGGTCTAGTTGGAGGGCCTGCCACTGCCGGTGCCTCTTGGGTACATATTGAACTTTTTCTATAGAAAATCAAACGAGTCATAAAATTATATCCTAGAGTCGTATTCTTATAGATGTGGTTATAGATAATAGGGGATCGAATTAATTAAAGGTAAATATAGTATTGAAATAATTTGTATTTAATTATAAAAGGGTATAATATAAGGTATTTTTTTTGGTAAAAGTATAATATAAGGTATTTGGAACAATAAAAGGTAGCCGCCGGCATAATGTACGAAATGATATTAATTAAATAGAAATATGTGAGGCCAGGAATGAAAGGTGAGTTTACAGCCAGGCTGTTGTACATCACAAAAATTAACGTCCCAACAAAAAACTGTTAATGATGCAAATCACAATCATTTTCATCTATGATTCAAGTTTCCCAAATGGTGGAGCCTCTAGTCCTCTCTCCTTGGAGAAATCTACACTGTTTTGGTTGCGTACACAATTATGTAGATTTTACACGTATAAATCTACAATCTCACACAGTTTTTTTTGTTGGTAAATTACAATCTCACACAGTTGTGTCTAAAAAGTTTAGTATTAAACATTTTTTCTAAGATTCAAAAGCATATACTTCGACGTCATTATAATTGAAAAGAGGGATTTCAGCTAGACTAAAATGAATCCATAATATATTATCAATGTTTTATCATTAGGTTAAACCTGTAAATATTAGGTACACATGTATTTTATTAATTTTTTTTTTGTTGAATAGGTAAACATGTAGTTGGGATGTGGAAGTATGTGTTTCGGGATACGGAGACTCGCTCTCCTTTTTATGGGCTTACCACAGTCTGAAAAATGGATGATAAACTATTGATATGATAATTTTTTATTTTTTATTATATTATTTTTATTTTATTTTTTATATATATATTTTTATCTTTGTGAGATTGAATGAGTTCGATCGATTTCGTATGTGACTGAAAAACTCCACCATCTATTTTTTTTTGAAAGCCTCCACCATCTAATTTAACACTTAACCCTTGAAAAGCTTAATACATGATCAAACATTGTGGGATGAACAGGCAAGAAAGAGAATATATATATATAGTAAGTAATTCACATAAATTAATAGGAAAACTTCTTAATTATATTAATTTTGTAACAGGAATGTTGACAATGCAAGTGTTTTATATACACTAGATTGTACCCGTGCGTGCAGAAAATTTTATTCAAAATTATTTTTAAATTATTAAAAATGTAATAATTAATATGAAATTTTGAAAGAAATTAAAAAATTATTTTTTACAGTTATTTTTTTTTTAAAATATAAGACGTGAAAAACTTTTAATCTTCTCAAAAACTATATATTGCTTAGACATATATGCAATAATTTCATTTATATGTTTATAAATAAAGCTCTTTTCAATAATATTTTATTAGATATATACTTTATAAATAAAATTAAATATATATATATATGTATATATATATATATTTTGAATGAGTGAGAAAAAAATTGAAATTTTTTTGGAGGGATTATAATTTTAATAGATTATATAAAATATAAAATTATTTTCAACAATATATAATAGTACATCGATAGGTTTCCTTTTATATAATTAGAAAATTTATTTTGAGCTAGCTATTAATTATTTAGGCATATATGCAATAAGTTCATTCATATGTTTCTAAATATGATTATTTTCAACAATATTTTATTAGATGTAAAATTTATAAATTAAATTAACTATATATATTAAATAAGAGGAAAAAAATTGAAAAATATTTTAGAAGGAGTAGAGTTTTAATAGATTATATAGATAAATTGAAAAATTTATTAGAGAAACAGATAAAAGTTGAGATAAAGCTTCCGATCGGATATGGTTTTTTAAAAATCATTTACATATAATTAACTATGAAATTACTTTCCAAGTGATTTTCATTTTTGTTCTACAGGGGATGCAGACCTTTAATTATCATTTGTTTCCTTAATTAAATACATATGAAAATTCTCCGTTATAAGTACTATACCCATCTATATGTTCACATTAGGCTTATTTCCATTGATTCTATCAACAAATTATAAGTAGAATTTATGATATACATTTATATAAATTCATTCAATTACGCGATTCATAATAATAATAAAAAATAAATAATAAATTTTAATTATGTATATTTGTATCTATATAAAAGTTGGGCAAATTGTACGAAGTTTCCAAACCAATTGCGTGGCATATATATACTTTGGGTCTTACGTATAATGGGATAAATCTTTATATATTAGAGATTAATTTGTTAAATATTTATATATTTTCAAATGCGCCCTATAAACTTCATTGGAATTAACAAGTTTTTATTTATACTAGTGTGCTAACCTGCAAAATTGGGGACCCATATGCGAATTGCAAAGGACAAATAAATGCATTCTGTATAATTAATTATTATTAAAAATCTGGTTTTGTGTTGTCCATTAGCAAGTTGTTCCTATTTGCAGAGTACCAAATATATATCCGAGTAATAATACACTTAGATAAACTTTGTTCCTACCTTGTTTCTTGTTGGATTACCTGTCTTTTATAAAAGGCCGCACCTTAAAGTTAATATTTATTATATATGCTTTAATATTATACAATAAAAGTTTATTTTTATTGACGACTTTAAAGTTGTGGTTATTGATAATATATTTTAGCAACAGAAATTCAATTAAAATAAATTTTTAGTGACTATCTCTATTGTTATATTCCTCTTATTTCTAAGTCAGCAGTAAAGAAATAATTAGCTGTATATGTAAATATATTGATGAATTATTAAAGAAAAACATTAACATATGAAATCGATTTCCAGTTGTAAACATGCAGTGCTATACTACTATAAATTATAAGGTTTTCACAAACATCCATAGGAAAGGAAAAAAAGCTTTCATGATCATACTCTGTACCCAATCCATCTGTGCAGTTTTGGTACTTCTTTTCATGCCTTGGGATCAGTGTAGCAGCATGAAAGGAGGTTCTGCCAACTTGAACGGCTAGACATATCCTGCAAAGAAGGAAAAGAAAAAAATGTAATTTTTTATTGGTGATTTCAAACAATCAAAGAAAAAGTAAAAGAAAGAGAGAAAAAAAAAAAAAAGGGGATTTAAATGTGCGTTTAATTTCATTTGAGCATGTTCTATGTGAAAGATTGAACTAACTGTATATGATTTTGCGATCTGATCATTTCCAAGACCCAACTTGACCTTATTTTCATTAGCTTTACTGTTCATCTTCTCCTTGTGGACTAATTCATTCCATTTAAGAGCACTACCACTTGTGATCATAAAAGCTTCTTTCATTCTTTTATCCTCTGCAGGTCCCACAATAAGAGGATAAATGGTTGTTGTCCCATTAGCATAACTAGGTTGTTTCATCAACTTCATATTTGCAATCCCAGTATTGACATGGCCAAAATTAGCTCCATCAACTTCAGGGACATTCTTTGCCACTTGATGATTAATAGCTCGAATATTTGCCTGATTATAGTTCGAATAAGACCTTTCCAAATCTATTGAGAAACATGCATCACTGAATTGATAGCTTGGATTAGTACTTAGATCTTCAGAACCTGGAGTTGATGGACTTGGTCTTTGAACTTGCAATCCCTGATCATCTCCTCCAGCCACTACAACTGTCTGAGTTACCAACTGCATTAATTCTTCGGATTCGTCAATGCCAACAAGAGCTGTTGAAAGATATGAACTGTGCATTGTAGTGCAAGTGTTGGGAAATGGTGTGATTGAATGTTGAAGAGAAAATTTCCCTTTTGCATTAGATAAGCCACAGGACAGATGTGTATCATATTCACAGATTTGGCATCTGTAAAGCCAACCAGCAGTGTAACTGGGTTTATTACAAATATCACAGCAGAAATCATATGGGGAAGAAAATGCCAGTTTGAGCTTGTGGGTGTGAGATGAAACTGCAATGGAAAGAGGCAGTGCTGAACATAGAGTATGATAGTAATGACCATTTTCAGCACAAGTGTAGTAGAAGCCATTAACATGACCTCCACAAGCCCTGCAGCACTGCAAATTCCCGTTGGAAGGTAAAGAGTTTGAATGAAGGGTTAGATAGTGGCTTGGATGGGCAGGGTGTTGGGTTTTTCTAGGCATGTTGTAACAAACCTGGTGAAGGAAAAATGGACAGGTTTTGCAGCTGTAAAAGTCTTTATCTGATAATATCTTGAGCTTGCAACCTGAGCAGCTAATATTTTCTTTAGGGAGTGACCTGGTCTGTTCCAATTGATGCTCATGGCTGAAGTGGTGAAAGCTCTCCATTGATTATGCTCTTCCAAAAATGTTATCTCCTATGGTTTTCTTATCTTCCAAGAGTTATATGAACATATATATATATATATATATATATATATTTATGTACATAGAGTCAAGGCTTATATCAAGTCGACCTGATAGTTTTAGAATCAAGTCTTCCTTTATTAACTTTTAGATCACACAAACGACTAAGATTTCAAATATGAATTTATTAATGTACTAAAACTCTATTTTGAAAAAGTGAATTATGTTGTGACCCGGTGAACCATAAATGTATTTTTTAATTTCAACTTTTGAAATAATCCAAATGCTGAAAAATAAAGATCTATAACTAAAACTATCAGGTTGACTTGATCTGATCATTAATATATATATATATATATTTATTTATTTCTTAAGACATATTCTCAAAGCATCCTATGCTGAATTGAAAAAAAAGAAAAAGAAAAAAAAAAGTGTGACAGAATGTTGACAGATAATAATAGTGCTCTCGATGCTCAAGAAATGGCTACATTGAGCCAGCTACAGCCCATTAGTTGACAAATTGCCCTTTTTGGGTAGCTGAATAGTAATACATATGAGAGTGACATTTTTTAATTTTTAGCCACCAAATGGCTAAACATTTCATATGCAATTTGCCCCTCTTTGATACAAAACTTTAGGGACAAATCAAGCAGCAGATTATGCCTTTTCGTCCTTTTGTTAGAATTTAATAAATAATGAGAAAAAGGTAATCTATAAGGAGTAACAAACGCCAAAGACAGAACAGAGAAACAAAAATCCACTACCTGCAAGCTAAGCTCTCTTAGCAGACATGACATGACATTCCTTTTTATCCTCGATTAACTTTTCAATTGCTTCAAAGCTCGAGTTTCTTCCAAGGTTAACTATTGGACACCTTTATAATATATTAATTTTCCCTCAGAATAGGCTTGGAAAAATCCGTCTCATTGATGACAGACAGTACCAAGCTAAAATTCTTTTTAACTTTTATTACCAATCCTTGGAATTCTTTCCGTCTCTTTTCTAGTCTCTTGAGACAAATGGTTTTCATGGTCTAAAAGAGCTGGATGACAGAGACATTTACTTTCTAGCCCACTAACAGCCTCGGAAAAGCAACCCAAAAGAGATCAATATGTTTTATTTTCTTTTGGTGATGTTAACGATTTATTTGTTATATGGCAGTCCATAAGATGACCTTTTCCCTCTTCTTCGCACATAATTTATATTTCATATTAAACTAATTCTATGATCTTTAGCTAAAAATTCAATTTTAATGCCATGTGACCATTACAAACCAGACTAATTCCTCTCATTGATTTCGTCGTAAACATCTCCTTTTTGTAGTTCATTTTACTATAATTCAACTTCTACAAAATTTGCAGAGGAACCATAATCTATATAAAGAAGCTAGATTGTTATTGGCATAGAGATACAGAAACAAGTACATTTTCTGAGGCTTCCTAGAATTTTGACTTTGTGCCAATAAAATCAAGGGGTAAAAACATCTGAAATTCTAAAAAGCCAGAATCTGAGGGCTCTTAGAATTTCTTGTAAGTCAATGCTTGGGTGTAAAGGTGAAGGTTTTCTCAAGCAACTTGTTCCTAATTAGACTTTCCTAAAGTCCAATGCATATAATGATATCCAATATAAGACCTTGACTTGGTCCATCAAGTTGAAAATTTTCTATTAATATTTATAGCTCCCTATAAACAATTTGCACTCAGAGAGAAATACAGAAGTGCGGGAGAGAATGGATCAGTTGAAGCATTTCACCATCCTCATAACTTGAGCTTCTATCAAGTTGAACAAGAGGACGAGATTCGTTGCTCGGGATTCTGCATAATGTTGCTGGCCATGCAAGCTTTTTCTCCATGAACAATGCGCAATTTACAATTGGTCAATAGAGCAGCCTTCACATCCAATGCACCATCTCACACTTCTTCCATATCCAACATACTATGGATCTTTCTTGTGCAATTCTTGTGGTCTATCAGGATATGTCTTTTGATTTCGTTGTCCCATTTGCTATTTCAATCTCCATGTCCATTGTGCATTTTTGATTCAAATTTTACAGCATCAAACTCCTGTCTACAAGTTAAGCTTAAGCCTTACATATGCTATCCCGCACCTTATCTCATCTGCACATGTTTGTAGTATCTTTCTCAAAGAATTGGACTTCAAGTTATGGACTTACAATTGTTTCGGCTGCACACTTACTGTATGAAGAAGAAAAGTGTTGTTTGGGGCTCCTCATGAAGCACAAACTCAGGAGGAAGAGAATGGTTCTGTGTCTGTTATGGAGCAACTTGCATAGCAAAAAGGCACAAATCGAAATCACTGCTTTATGAACTCTGAGTGAGATGTACAAACTTCAGCTACAAATGGAAACTAATCAGCAATTTGCAAAGGTGATGGCGTCCTCGTTTAATTTAGCTCTTTGATATGAAGATGCTAATAATTAATATGACAGTTTGGAAATAACTTAAGCTTTAATCTGAAATGCTTTGTTGTTTTCAAAATTTCTTTTCATAAGACAGGAAGGAAGAGGCAAGCTATGCCTTCGTCTCATGGATGTATTAGTACTTTCTGAAACTTTTTTTAGATAAATGAATGGATGACACAAATTGACTGCATTTTTTTGCCACGAAATTCAAGTACGAATATATATGTTTTTTCTTAAATCATTTGCAATCAAGAAAGAAAGAAAAAAGAAGACCAGTAACCTATAAATATATAAATGGATATTTGATTACTTCACTAACAAGCAAAAATGTCTTTCTCTGCATCCTCATTTTTCCTAATAATATGCTACCGGACATTAATCTTGAAAATGACTTGTTTTTGCAAGTGGATATTGACGGCTTCAATACTTTGGTCTTCCAAATTGATTGATTTTACGCCTCTTTGTAACTTCCTCTCATAATCAAAAACAATAAAGAAGGGAAAACAGACAAAAGAAAATTACAAAAAATATAAATCCCTGCATATATTCCTTTGTAAAGTAAAATCAAATACTTTCTATTCGCCTAATCAAAACCAACAATTTCAGGCTCAAATTTTTTGTGCACCAATCTGAGAGCTCAGATGGAGAATACCATTGATTTTTTCAGCCACAAACACCAACTTGTCTTGAAAGAGGCAGATGATTAGGATCGAAAACGATAATGATGGACCAGTTTTTGTTCTTTGGCTGTGAAGAACCAGTATATCAAAGGAGTCCAACCTAGAGTTGTAAAATCCCATGCAAGAGCAGCTTCCTAGTTAATAAATCATTTTCTAATCTACCCCATGAAATCCAACACCCTATTCTCTTCTACTGAAAAACCAGATGTCCCCACATGATAGAACACTAATGAATAGCTTCTGTAATGTCTGCCACCAATCTTGCAGTTGCAGAAGCATCCTCAGTTACCATTGTAGCAGACCTTGTGAAGGCTTGGCTTTTAAATGTGCAAAGTGCAAGATCAACATCCACAGAGAATGTTACATTCATGAAAAATTGATTGCCTGCAATTCTATATTCACAAATTTCCCATATGTGCGAAATCAAAGATTGGGGTCCAAGATACATGTTAATTTAGGATCCAGAGTAGTGTTTATCTGATATATCCAATTTGTCTCCACCATTTATTCTTCTAATTCGATTATAGTCTGCTTCAAAAGGTGAAAGTCCCCCTCTGTTTTTGGCAATAAAATAATTAACGTGAAAGATTGAACAACGACACCAGAGCGTCTTTTAATGACACATTAAGAAAAGCTTCAGCAAAAACCTATCAAATAGAAAAAGAAAAAGCAGCAAATTTGTTACTACTAATTAAAGCTTTTTTTCACTCTTGCTCAAATACTAAAATATCGTTATTTTTAATCCCCAAACTTTTACAGCGCATAAAAAAATATAAATTATAACCGGTTTTAATCTTTTTTCTCGATTTGAAGCGCATTAATTTGCACTTTATGAATATAGCCTACGAATATCAAAAGAAAAATAAAGCCTATGAATAATATTCAGAATATAAATAAAAATTGCAATATTCGATTAATTCAACCAGTTAAACTACTATTCACCCAAAAAAAAAAAACCAGTTAACTAGAGGAAAATTCCACATGGCCTACCTTTTAGTGCATGCCTGAGGTGACGAGTTGGTCCCACATCACTAAAGTCTTTTCTTTTCTTTTTTTTTTTTAAAAAAAACCCCGCTAATCAAAGAGCTTTAATTAGTCTTAGCAATAAAATAAAATGAGTAATGCAAAATATCTAATTTATTAACATATTTATTATTTTATTAATTAATATATTAATAGAATTTAAATATAGATAATGTATATAACAATACCTCAGCATTATTCAAATAAAATTAGCAGAATCAACAATATTAATATTAATTAATATTATTCTTTTATATGCTCATGGAATTGTCTCCACCATTAAAATTGATTTTTTGCATCTGACCCATAATTCAAACGAGGCTTTGTCTATAATTGTTGAATGGGTATTGAATTTTCCACCTTTTGTTGATGGGCAGGTCTTTTACTTTCCCCTTTGTATCCTCTTAAAGATGATTCCACTGTTTTAGGTATATGGCAGTTTTGGAAAATAAATTTAGCTTAATCTCAAATGATATTGTCTGACACTTTTTCTAGTTAAATACAAACCTGCTGTTATGGATTTACTACTTATATTACAAATTGTAATAAAGAAACTTATAAAACATTTTTCTTAAATAAAAAGGTAGATTATACTATAATATATATTCTGTATGAGATTTTGCATGACACAGATTTTGGGTCCTCCAAGAAAAGGGAAAAGTCGGTTCTCTTCTACAATACTTTTTTTAATTAGGCAACTGCAGATTGCTCGTATATTTTGGATCTTCCAAATTGTAATTTGCTTTTCCACCTTGTTATAGTTTCCTATGATGGTCAAACACAGTGAAGAAAGAATAAAGAAGTAGGAGGGAAAAAAAAAAGGAAAAAAAAAGCACTGCATTCCTTTAGAAAAAACTTAACACTTTCTTTCCACCTAATCAGTAATTGCAGACTCAAGTTTTGCCGACTAATCTGAGAAGATATCTACAGAATTCATCATCCTACAGCATTTGAAGATTACTGGTACAGAGTCTACGACAGAGAGATGAGATGGAGATTATTGATCATTTCAGCCATGAGCACCCACTGATCTTCAAGGAAACTTATCAGATTAGAAACAACGGTGTGCTAGTCTTCTGCTCAGGCTATGAGGATCCATTAGTACACAGTCCCACCTACAGTTGTGATCAATGCCACTTCCTTCTTCATAGGTCTTGCGCTGATCTACCCCATGAAATCCAACACTCTCTGCATCACAAACACCCTCTTCTTCTAGTGGCAGCATCTCATTTTGATGGAAGAAGGAATGTCACCTGTAATGCCTGCCATACACCTTGCATAAGCGGCTTCACTTACAATTGCTCTCTCTGCAACTTCCACCTCCATGCCAAATGCGCTTCCAATTGGAAGATCACTCGAGAGGAATCTCACAAACACGAGTTCACCCTCTTGCGGAAGCCCATGAGATTCACCTGCGATGCCTGCGGGAAAGATGGAAATGCCATCTCCTATCTCTGTACCATCTGTCAAGTCTTGGTCCATAAGGAATGCACTTCTTTACCACGACATGTTAGAATCACCAGCCACCCTCACCGCCTCTGGCTCACCTGGTCCTTGGAATCTGATAACCCTGCAGACGACATACTCTGTAAACTCTGCTTTCAAACTTTGCACTCAAACTCAATTGGAGCTGTTTATTGTTGTAGAAGATGCAGCTATGTTGCGGATGCTAGATGCGCAACGGATGAAAGTGTCAGGGATGAACCAATAAGCAGTGGTGTGGAGGAAGATGAGGATCAAGAACCAATAAGCAGCGATGAGGATCATGGATCATCCATTTGCAATTTGAGACAATCAGGTACTGAAGAAGTTGAGGAGAGTGAAAATATAGTTTCAGAGATCAAGCACCTCAGCCATCAACATGGTTTGGCTCTCTGCAATGAAGTAAAAGATGAGAAAATCACTTGTGATGGTTGCATAGGTCCCATCACGGCCCCATTTTACAAGTGTACGGAAGGGAAGAATTGCCATTTCTATCTTCACAGAAGCTGTGCTCAATCACCTGCAAAGAAGCTTCACCCACTTCACCCACACCCTCTCACCCTGCTCTCAGAATTACCCTTTACTGGTGGCGTGTTCTACTGCGATGCCTGCTGTCAAAACAGCCATGGGTTCGCTTACAACTGCGACAGATGCGACTTCTACATTGATCTTCAATGCAGTGCACTTTCGGAATCCATTAAACATGAAGCTCATGAGCACCAGCTGGTCCTCTGCAAGACAACTAAAGGGAATTGCAATGGCTGTGGCTGGGATGGTCGAGAGATGAGATTCAAATGTATGAAATGTAGGTGGTTCAGTGTGGACCTTGAATGTGTTAAACTGCCTCAAACGGTTTGGCACAGATATGATGACCATCCTTTGAAGCTCACCTATTGCAGCGTTGAGGACGATTGCGGTGAATATTATTGTGAAATATGCGAGGGAAGAAGAGACCCAGATAATTGGTTTTACTACTGTGAAAAATGCTACTTTGCTTGCCATCCTCACTGCGTTCGAGGGAACTATCCGCAAGTGAAGTTAGGGGGCAGATACAAACTTGAGGCTCATCATCATCCCCACCTTGTCACTCTTGTTGACAAGACCGACAACTTTCGTCCTTGTGAGGTTTGTGGTACTCCTTGTGAAGGATTGGTTTTTGAATGTGCCGAGTGCAAGACCAACTTCCACAGAGATGGATATTGCGAGATTGAAAACTAATTACTAGCCTACAAGAAATTTTCATTTTATGTTTCCCAACAGTGTAATTTTTTATTATTATTTTTAATGTAGTTAAAAAAATTATGGAAAAGTGAAAAATGTATAATATATTTAATATTAAATTATTATTATTATTATTTTACTTTTTCATTTGTGTTGGATTTCAAGCAGGTAATTTTTAAATTATGAATAAATATTTTTTTTTTCATTTAAAAAGAAAAGAAAAAAGGTGGATGTGTGAGGAGTTTTACTTTTTTATTTTTTTGATAATGGGATGTGTGAGGAGTTGGTCCAACATCGGCCAATTCATTTTCTAAAAAACCCACTATGCGGCACTATCAATGCCTTCCATTAGCCTGGGTCACAATCTCAATGTCTGTGATCCCAGCCCAGACACGCTCGAACGAGGACCACTGCAACTGTTCTCTGCTCTCCATCGACCACCAACGCCATCTTAGGGGCATTACGTGCTAAACACAACAGCTAAAATCACTACCCCTTTTACATTGCATTCTTTAGTGCGTGTTTCATTTTATTGGTTTGTGCTGTTCTTTTCTTTTCTGTGGTCATGGAATTCATAGACAAAGACCATCAAAACGAATTTTTGCTTCTGACCCATAATTCAACCAATGATTTTTATGATTGTGAACATCAATCTACAAGCTTCTGAGCTAGGGAGGGAAAGAGAGACAGAGAGATCAGAGATGGGTATTGAGTTTTTGTGGCACAGCCGTATACTAGAGCTGAGATCCAATCTTTCAGATTCCTAAGCTCGCTGCTACATGTGCCAGCAGTTTGTTTCAGCTTACCATTATCGTTGTGATAAATGCAGCTTTTTTCTTCACATATTGCGCCTCAAACTCTCTATTGAAGCAATAGACCCTGCCCATCAGAGAACACCTTCTCAGCCTCCTCGAAACCCCACCTCTTGTCGATGGGCAGGAGGTCTTATACATTGATTGTGGGAGTCCTTGCTCTGGCTTTACGTATAACTGTGTATCCTGTCTGTTCCTCCTGCACTTAGACTGAGCTGTTTGACAGCGCACTTTTAAGCAAGAAATTCATAAACATCCTCTCCCGTTTCTTGCATTACCTCTAAATTGTTCTGACAATTTTGGATGGAAGGTGTGTGGTGAAATTGGTTATTGGTTTTGTTTGTAGGAATCATACCGCTCACAAGTGTGATAGATTAATGAGAACTCACTGAGGTGTTTATGTTTCCACGATTCTGTATCTCTTCAAAATAGAGGCTAGAAAACAGTGTACTTATAAGACTGCAACCCTTAGCCTCCTAGTTTCTACTAACATTTGGGCCCAACTAGACTCTTTTTTGTCTCTAGATGACCACATAAATGGGCTCTGTCTCTAACTAAGAAGTTAGTTTGGGATCCTATGATTATTATTAATAAGGCTTCTGATTACCTTGCTCCTAGAGCATATATCTGACATTGTTTGCTTTATGGCAGGTGCCAATATGTCATCCATGTTAAGTTTATTGCCAGAAACTATAAGCAGTAAACGTCCCGTGCACAAGTTTACACTTACCCTAACCAATTCCTTTTGATGGCAAAAATTCTGATGAAGCCTACAGCAATGTCAGTGAGGATGAAGCGAATCTGGAAAGGTCAGGGTATCATTGTGAGAGTTGCAAGTATAGTGCCCATTTGGGTTGTATGATGTCTGCCCCTACAGGTTGTACTAATTCTGTGCCACACACACTAAATGAAAATTCAATTGATAATAGCAACCTTGTTCATTCAGAGCAGAAAATTGAACACTTGAGCCACCAGCATCCCTTGATTCTCAATGATGAATACAAAGATGAAGTGAACTGTTTTGGGGGCTCACGATGAATCTCTAGCCTGGCCTACGGCTGCAACCAATGCTACTGCTTCGCCCATACCACACTCTCACCCTTCTGGAAAGAGAGCCTCATAATTGCCATGGATGTGAGGCCTGCAAAGAGTCTAGCGATAACTTCACCTAAGATGATTCAGATGAGTTTGACTGTGATTTCTGTGAGGAAAGAAGAGATCCAAACCTCCCTATCTACCATTATGAAGAATGAGATTGCATTGCCTACACCAAATGCTTGAGTGCTGAGCTATTTGAATATGTTCGATCAAGTGGTCTCATTCAACATGACCATCACAAGCACATTCTTAATCTCATTATGAATTCCCCTGATACACCCTAGCAAGATGCACAAGGTGAATTTGTTTACTGACTTGAACTTTGTTGTATTTCCTTAAATAACTTCCCATGCTTGGAACATACCATATTGCTTAATATTTTGTAATAGTCATTGAATTCCTCGAACTCAAATATTTCTTTCAACTGTTGTATCATAGATAAAAAGAAAACTAATTCATGCTGTTTAAAAACTCCCCAAAAACATATACATGTTGATTAATTTTTTAAGCCTTTAGGCTTTTAGCTTATGAGAGACAGATTACTTAACTGTTTCCTTTTTCTGGCCAGTAATCACGTCAATTTTTTATGAGAGCCAAATTATCCTATACATTACCAACATTAATAAAATCTGTATATTTTATGGATATCTCTTCTATTATTTTTATCTGAATTTAGCTGCCCGCAGAAAAGTTTATAGTGATGATTTTTGCCATAATATTCAGTCATTAGTTGATTGAGATCCTTTTATTTTTCCAGGTGAACTAATTCCTATAATCAGTTTCTGAATCACTACCTTCCTTGCTGGGATTATTTGGATTGTGGAGCAATTATTACCCCAACGTAATATGAAAATATTCTACTTGACGGCCTGGAGGCCCTTTCAGAGTCAACTGGTCCTGATGGAATAGGCATCCTCATTGCAGTGGAATTTCATAGAGAAGCAAAAGGAAAATTTTTTGGTCATGTAAGAACCTTCCGGTAAATATCCAATCTTATCTTTTCTGGTTATGTAAACTCACCCATTTCATTAAGACATGCAGAAGGAGACAGGTATAAGAAATTAAGAATTATGTGTCAACGACTTCCACAGCTGCTTCCTTTCACTTGCTCGGAATGCCGGTACTCTTAACCTTTTCTGTATATTAAAAACTTGTATGGTTTTAGTAATTACATTATGCAGCTTGTAGGACTTGTCTGGCCTGTTATTGGTTAGAAAATTAAATACCATATTCTATTTTATTTTTTTAAAATTCAGTTAAATCCCAAAGTTTGAATTTTGAATATTAAAAAAAAAATCTAGATGGAAGATGTCTAGAGGACAAGAAGTTAGATGGTAAAACACGAGATTTGAATTAGCATTTTCATTGACTTTTATATTCCACTATGAGACAAATCTAAATCCTGTCAACTTGATATCTGAAATTCTGAATAACCAACCAAATTCTGCTCTGTTGATAGCAGAATAACTAAACAAAAATTCAGATATTTATTAAGAAAAAAAATCAAAATAATTAAAAGTTATATTAGTAGCCTGGATATGTATCAACTAAATCTGAATAGCCAAGTTCTGATGAGATGATAGCTGAATAACTTAATCAAATTTTAGATAACAAATAATAAAGACCTATTCATCAACTGGCTATTTGCTAAAAGAACTTGAAATACTATAGCTTAGACAGTCACAGGCCTCCTATAGATGAAATTTGAAAGTATCAACTACAGTGACAAATAACAATCATGATGGTGATTCTATTAAAAACAAAAACAAAAAACAAAAAAAACGACCATGATGGTGAATATGTACATATTATTAATAAATGTATACGCCTTACTCGGCAATATCTTCTTCCACTAGTTCTGGATGTTCACCTTCTTGCTTTATGTGCATAAGCTTGCCTTTGGCATTTTATATTCACCATTGCTGATGGAAATAATCTTGCTAATAGCCCTCTGGTTTACTCAAGTGAGATGCTGGAGTTTTAGCTATCCACCAATGCTGATGAATATGATCTTGCTAATAATCATAATTATTTATTGGTTATACTTGCAACTACTTTCATCAAATAATAGCCAAATGCAATCAACCATTAATAGGAAATATTAAATTATCAAAAGAATAAATAGGAAATAATTTACAATATTCACTACTGGTATATGCTGTGGTCGGTGATGACAAAGTAATGATCAACAGCAGCATTATGAACACAGCCGTGGTGGTGGTACCGGAGTCCTGCATCGCTCTGGTAGCTCAAGCTCTAGCTCAGAGAGTATACTGTGTTCCATTTCATTGCATAAATGCAGATTCGTTTAGTATTGAATGGTATTTGTTTTGAAACGTTTTGCAGTTGGAGGATGATGGGCATGGCTGGAGGAGGAAGAAGGGACTGAAAGAGAAGATAAAGGAGAAGATGTATGGTAAATAAGAAGGGTGTATAGGTTTAGACCTATAAACTCTTGGTTGTGAGTGAAGCCTGAAAAAAGCCTGGAGGTTCATTATGAGCATGTTTTGTCAGTTGCTAACAAGTCATGTTGTGTATAATAACTAGTGATGCTCATCATTATGCTTTACATATGCAGTATGTGCTTGGCGGGCTTTGTTATGTGCTCTGTTGGGTACAACTTCATTGTAACGTGGTTTCTAAATGTCCTATTTAATACTGCTTGTATTTCTAGAGTTTCTATTTTATTAAGCTGAATCTTATTGCCTTTCCTCTGTTTTTGCACTGAATATATATAAAAGTCCACCTATTTCTGTAAAAAGACAGATGGGTCATGGTATTAGAATCAAAATCGGACCTCTGCTTCAATTACCAAAAGTTATTACAAGAACATGTTCCATTGTGGAAGTGGTGGAATCTCATATTATCTCGGATGACTATCTCCCTTCCCGTGACCTGTGGATGCTGATTATCCATTTGCAGAAACTTTAGATAGACAAGAAGTTGAATCAACTCGTATGAACTTAAACTTGGAGCTTCAATTTGGTAGAAGTGATGATGATGGACTGCTTCAATTTAGGTGTTGGCACAAGGAGCACCGCAAGGTAGAATCTGGTTGTACAGGTTGTACTAATTCTGCGCCACACATAGTAAATGAAAATTCAATTGATAATTGTTGGCATTGTGGCATTTTTAGTGAATATATTAGTTGTTGTTGATGAAGAAAAATGCAGCAAAGCATGTTAAAGATGAGAGCTGCAAAATATGGTTGTTTTAATTTGTGTTTATTGTATTTTGACCAAAATGGTGTAAGGTTTCCATTGTTAAGGTAACCAGAATTTTGTGTTAGTTTAGTTTAATGTTGGTTAGTGTGGTTGTGATAGAACCACTAGAAATATGGGATATTTTGTATTAAGGTATGGCTGATTTAAGGTGGCATTATGCAAGCCACATGGTGAAAGAGTGGCTGGACAGTGGTTAGGTAGATGCAACATGCTTCCTACTTTTCATAGAATATTGCTTTGTGTATTTATATTTTCTTTGTTAGCTTGTAATGGTGAAGAACCCGTTGTATGAATATACTGGAAAAATTTCCAGACTTTTGAGTGTTCTTCCTTTCTTCTTTCTTCCTTCCTCATTTGTTTAACTCTTGGCCAAATTCTAACATGGTATCAGAGCTTCATTGATCTTTGTTTGGGACTGTGAGAGCACTTGTGAGTGTGTATTCTTGTGGTAAAGCTTGCTCAAAACTGAAGCAAGATTTGTTGTTGTGAGAGAACCTAAGAGAAGCAAAAATCAAAACCTGTTTTCAGTTTTTGTCATGGCTTCAACACATTTTTCTGTTGCATCACTGTCAATTTTCAATGAAAATTTTTCAGTTTGGTCAAAAGAAATGGAGGCATATTTGGAAGCATATGTTGAAATTGTTGTGGAGAAGGCCTTTGTGTCAAGACAAAGGAATGAAAATGTTGCCTCAACCACTGGAAGACAACTTGCCGAGAGGAAGACTCCAAGATTTAAAAGATGTAAAAGTGAGGGGGAGAAGAAGAGGTATGGTCCATGTTGTCATTGCAAAAGAGATGGACATATGACTAATTTCTGTTGGTATAGGCCTAATGTTATGTGTAGGCATTGTGGAGAATTTGGTCATGTTCAAAGAGTGTGCAAGAGAATGAGAAATGAAGTCCAACCGAAAGCTCAAGTACAAGAAGATGTTGAAGATAAACAAAAAGTGGAGTTTTCATTTGCTGCAAATTGCTTCCCTAAATGCAAAAGTAAAGGTATTTGGATTTTGGATAGTGGAAGCTCAAATCATATGTGTTTTGAAGAGACTTTATTTTGTAATTTGGATAAGAGCAAATCTGAAAAAGTGAAGTTAGCAAATGGAACTTATGTTGATGCTTTTGGTAGAGGAGATGTGCTTGTGAACACACCTAAAGGTACAAAACTAATTTTTAATGTTTTGTTTGCACCTAGTTTAAGTGTGAATTTATTAAGTGTTGGACAAATGATGGAGAAAAATTATTTTTTGAATTTCTCAAATAAGATTTGCACTATTTTTGACTAAAATGGTTGTTTGTTGTTTGAGATTCCCACAAGAGACAAAATATTTGTTTTAGAGTTTGAGAATGATGATTTTGAAGCTTCAGTTGGTTTAAAAAAACCAGAGCTGTCTAGTGAGAAGCTTGGTCATGTTGTTAATAATTTGTGTGAGCAAAAGAATGCTTCCAACACTGTAGAAATAGGGGAGACATCAAAGTGCCAAGATGAAAGAGTAGAGAAGCTTGAAGCTTTATTCGAAGAGGGCGAGACTGAATTGAAATGGAAATCTGATGAGTTAGAGAAGACAAAGAAGCTTATGAATGTGGTGGATTGTCAAAGTAATGAAGGAGCTGCGAATGGAAAAGAAAAGGTGTCCAAGGCAGTTTGTAATGCTTAACAACCCTAGTGTTAATTTTGCTATGCAGGTGAAACAAAATGTGAAGCTTCATGGAGAAGTTGCAGTGATGAAAGCTCCAGAAGTTAGAGAGGTTTCATCTGATTGTGTGCGTGGTACATCCATGCAAATTGTTGAAGATGTTGCAGTGGAAAAGAAGCATGAAGCCTCAACTTCAAATGGAAAAATGATGTGGAGGGTTGCTGGACATAAGCCAGCAGCAAAAACAGAGTTGAGTGCAAAACAGAAATTGTCTTCTAGTGTGTGTCTGAAATCAGGTTAAATAAATTGAGAACTTGGTTATGTGTTAGTCCTAAAAATGCCAAGGGGGAGTGTTGGCATTGTGGCATTTTTAGTGAATATATTAGTTGTTGTTGATGAAAAAAAATGCAGCAAAGCATGTTAAAGATGAGAGCTACAAAATAAGGTTGTTATAATTTGTGTTTATTGTATTTTGACCAAAATGGTATAAGGTTTCCATTGTTAAGGTAACTAGAATTTTGTGTTAGTTTAGTTTAATGTTGGTTAGTGTGGTTGTGATAGAACCACTAGAAATATGAGATATTTTGTATTAAGGTATGGCTGATGTAAGGTGGGATTATGCAAGCCACATGGTGAAAGAGTGACTGGACAGTGGTTAGGTAGATGCAACATGCTTCCTACTGTTCATAGAATATTGCTTTGTGTATTTATATTTTCTTTGTTAGCTTGTAATGGTGAAGAACCGGTTGTATGAATATACTGGAAAAATTTTCAGACTTTTGAGTGTTCTTCATTTCTTCTTTCTTCCTTCCTCATTTGTTTAACTCTTAGCGAAATTCTAACAATTATGGGCAACCTTGTTCAATCAGAGCAAAAAGTTGAACACTTGAGCCACCAGCATCCCTTGATTCTCAATGATGAATACAAAGATGAAGTGAACTGTTTTGGGGGCTCACAACGAATCTCTAACCTGGCCTACGGCTGCAACCAATGCAACTACTTCACCCATACCTAGACCTGGCAAAATGTTACACGACACGAAACGACAAGATAATTTGCGGGTTTGGGTCTGTGATATCGGGTCTGGTTGATATCAGTGTCACACGATAAGACACGATAAGAAAACGGGTTGAAACACATTAACACGATGGATCACGATAAGACACGATAAAAAAAATATTAATTTAATTATTTCATTATAGTTAACTTTTTACATTACTTTTTTTTTTAGTTTTAGAAAACTATAAAATTCATATTTTATTTCATTGGAAAATTACAATTTTTATATGTGTTTATATATTAATATTTTGTTTTAAATTCTATCTTTTTTATTACTTATATTGGATGTACAATTTCAGTTTGGTTAATAATATTTTGAATATTTTTAAATTAATTTTAGTTTGTTTTATAATATTTTGAATATTTTTAAATTTATAATTGAAATGCATATTTTATTTTTTAGTCACGATAAATATTTAATATAGCTTTAATTCATAATATTTTACATATTTTAAATTCACAGTTATTATTTATGTTGAATTTTAGTATGTTAATATATTTTTTTTAAATGTTTAACATATTATTTGAATATGTATTTAGGCTTAATAGACATGAATTGATAATGATTTATCATTTGACAATATATATTAATTTAAATAAAAAAATAAAATATTCAAGTACATGTCTAGTAAAAACGAACACGAAACGATACGACACGAACACGGTTTAACACGAAAACTTAATGGGTTGGGTTCGGGTGAATAAAATTTGACACGACAAAATACGGACACGGTTCAACACGACACGTTGCCAGGCCTACCCATACCACACTCTCACCCTCTGGAAAGAGAGCCTCATAGTTGCATGGGTGTGAGGTCTGCAAAGAGTCCTGTGATAACTTCCCCTAAGATGATTCAGACGAGTTTTACTGTGATTTCTGTGAGGAAAGAAGAGATCCAAACCTCCCGATCTACCGTTGTGAAGAATGAGATTGCATTGCCCACACCAAATGCTTGAGTGCTGAATATGTTTGATCCAGTGGTCTCATTCATCATGACCATCACAAGCACATTCTTAATCTCATTATAAATTCCCCTGATACACCCTAGCAAGAAGCACGAGGTGAATATGTTTACTGACCTGAACTTTGTTGTATTTGCTTAAATAACTTCCCACGCTTGGAACAGACCATATTGCTTTATATTTTGTAATGGTCATTGAATTCCTCATACTCAAATATTTTTATCAACTGTTTTATAATAGATAAAAAGAAAACTAATTCATGCCGTTTAAAAACCCCCAAAAATATGTACAAGTTAATTATTTTTTATGCCTTCAGGCTTTTAGCTTATGAGAGACTGATTACTTAACTGTTTCCTTTTTCTGGCCAGTAAATACGTCAATTTGTGAGAGCCAAATTATCCTATACATCACCAACATTAATAAAATCTGTATATTTTATGGAGATCTCTTCTATTGTTTTTATCTGAATTTAGCTGCCCTCAGTAAAGTTTATAGTGATGATTTTTGCCATAATTTTCAGTCATTAGTCGATTGAGATCCTTTTATTTTTCCAGGTGAACTGATTTCTATAGTCAGTTTCTGAATCACTACCTTCCTTGCTGGCAATATTTGGATTGTGGATCAATTATTACCCCAATGGAATATGAAAATATTCTACTTGACGGCCTGGAGGCCCTTTCAGAGCCAACTGGTCCTGATGCAATAGACATCCTCATTGCAGTGAAGTTTCATAGAGAAGCAAAAGGAAAATTTTCTGGTAATGTAAGAAACTTCCGGTAAATATCCAATCTTATCTTTTCTGGTTATGTAAACTCACCCATTTCGTTAAGACATGCAGAAGGAGACAGGTATAAGAAATTAAGAATTATGTGTCAGCGACTTCCACCAGCTGCTTCCTTTCACTTGCTCCGAATGCCGTTACTCTTGACCTTTTCTGTATATTAAAACTTGTATGATTTTGGTAATTACATTATGCAGCTTGTAGGACTTGTCTAGCCTGTTATTAGTTAGAAAATTAAATACCATATTCTATTTTATTTTTTTAAAATTCAGTTAAATCCCAAAGTTTGAATTTTGAATATTAAAAAAAAAAATCTAGATGGAAGATGTCTAGAGGACAAGAAGTTAGATGGTAAAACACGGGATTTGAATTAGCATTTTCATTGACTTTTATATTCCATTATAAGACAAATCTAAATCCTGTCAACTTGATATCTGAAGTTCTGAATAACCAACCAAATTCTGCTCTGTTGATAGCAGAATAACTAAACAAAAATTCAGGTATTTATTAAAAAAAAAATCAAAATAATTAAAAGTTATATAGTAGCCTGGATATGTATCAACTATAAGGACAAGCAAAGACCATGATGGTGAATATATGAATAAATTTATTTATTGACTTCTCTCTCTAATCCATAGTGTTTATCAATCTTATGCATCAAATCCCAGATAGAAAGAGAATAAGAAGAACAGTTTTAGTCTGCTTTAAGAAAGTCACCTCCAATATTTTCTTCCTCCAACTTTACCTCCTTCCTTTTTTCTGAGTGCTTAAACTTACCCTGGCTATCCATATCCAATCAATGCTGCAAAAACGAAGCTTGCTAATAGCCCTCTGGCTCTGCTGTACTGTTTTTGGTCAAGTAGGATGCTTGAATTTTAGTTATCCAACATTTCAAAATGAGGATGAAGAGCATCTCCTTGGTAATAACTCAAATGTAGAGTTTGGTGCCATCCAAGTTACACCTGATGTCTCTAAAGGTTCCTTGATCACGAATATGTCTGGACGGGCTTTATACAGCAAGCCATTCAAGCTGTGGAGAAAAGGCAAAGGCAATAATCACATTATAGCATCTTTCAGTTCCACCTTCGTCATTAATATCACTCCCAAAACAGATCCAGGAGGAGAAGGATTGGCGTTTGTCTTAACTGGTAATACTATTCTTCCGGAGAACAGTGAAGGAAAATGGCTTGGGATTGTAAATGCAAAAACAAATGGATCCTCTCTAGCCAAAATAGTGGCAGTAGAATTCGACACAAGGAAGAGCTATGAGGAAGACATTGATGACAACCATGCAGGTTTGGATGTGAATAGCATCTACTCGAAGAAACAGGTTCCTCTTATTGACTACGGTGTCAATCTTTCCACAGAAAGTAATATAACAGTAAAAGTAGAGTATGATCGAAAGAATATCAGTGTCTTTGTTTCTCTGACCAATGAAACAGGTGGGAAAATGAAGAATCCAGTTTTGACCATGCCTCTCGATCTCTCTGATCTTCTTCCAGAGAAGACTTATGTGGGGTTCTCAGCTTCTACAGGAATCCATACTCAGCTAAACTGCATACTATCATGGGACTTCCACAGTTCAGATATAGGTGAAAATCCAAATCTGCTGTGGGTTTGGATTACAGTCCCGGGGATAGTAGCCTTGTTAGGCGGAGGAGTTTCCTGTTACATGTATTGGTCAAGAAAACGCGACAGAGAGAATCTAGAGGGTGCATATCCAAGGATCGAAGAAGAGATTCAAGGTTACTCCATGGCCCCTAAGAAGTTCAGACTGAAAGAACTCAGAAGAGCAACAGGAAAATTTGACTGGAAGAACAAGCTCGGAAATGGTGGTTTTGGGACTGTTTATAAGGGAGTCTTGGGAAATCAAGAGGTAGCAGTCAAGAGAATCTCAAAGAATTCAAGTCAGGGCAAGCAAGAATTCATATCAGAAGTCACCACAATCGGCAGTCTCAGACACAAAAATCTTGTGAAATTGATAGGGTGGTGCTATGAAAGCCATGAGCTCCTTATTGTTTATGAGTACATGCCAAATAGAAGCCTGGACAAGTACATATTTAGTGATGATCAGAAGCTTGGCATGAACATAGAAGAATCAACAGTACTGAGCTGGGAAAGAAGGCACAGAATAATATATGGGGTAGCTCAGGCACTAGATTATCTCCACAATGGCTGTGAGAAGAGGGTGCTTCACAGAGACATAAAATCCAGCAACATAATGTTAGATTCTGAGTTCAATGCTAAGCTGGGCGACTTTGGACTGGCTCGAACCATTCAACAAAGTGAGAAGACTCATCACACAACAAAAGAAATTGCAGGAACGCCAGGTTATATGGCTCCAGAATCATTTCTTATTGGTAGGGCAACTGTTGAAACTGATGTTTATGCATTTGGTGTTCTTGTGCTGGTATTTGTATGTGGAAGAAAGCCTGGAAATCAAAAAGAGCAGAGCAGTTACAACAATAGCATTGTGCTTTGGCTCTGGGACCTGTACAACAAGGGAAGGGTCCTCGATGGTGTTGATTCCAGACTGGAAGATTTTGACAAGGATGGAATAGTTCGGGTGCTGATACTGGGTTTAGCCTGCTGCCATCCTAACCCACATCACAGGCCCTCCATGAAAACTGTTTCGAAAGTTCTTGCAGGGGAAGCTGATCCTCCACTGGTTGCCACTGAAATTCCTTCTTTTGTCTGGCCACCCATGCCTTCGTTCTCATATTACACAGAAACTGGTCTACAAGGAGGCCAAATTACCCCATTCACAGAACTCACTGGAAGATAAAACCATCTAAAGGCAAGGAATGTAACTCTTTTATGTCATCCTATAATTCCTGCTTCTATAATACTATGTAAATGTTGCTTTAACACCACGTCAATAGTATGGTAATTTTGTATGCATAGAATATATATAGAGCTTCGGCTGTTAAATTGTGTAACAGTTACTTCCCTCTATGTTCTATACTACAATAGAAGTTGGTATTACTACGGTTGTATTTGCAGTGTATATATATATATATATATATATATATATAAATACAAACAACTTTGCTTTCCTTCTCTCTTCTCTCTCCATATTACCATTATGCTGTTTAAATCTTATTACTCCATTTTTAAATGATTGATTTGTTAGAGTTTCTGAGGCTTTGCCTGGTTGATCTTAACAAGCTCTGGTCAATGGCTTGACCTTGTTAACCTTTTAAAAGGAGATTTTGACCACTACTGCATTTTTAATCACCGGTTATAAACCAGATATATTTATATTTATATTTATAGTCCTATCCACTGTTGTAATAATCAATGCAAAGCAGCACCTGATCTGATCCATATTTATAAAACCCTGTAATTTGGACCTCCAACCCCACTTAATGAAATGTGGTTTCAAAATTGAAGATTGTTGAAGATGAATCTCAACACTTCTTCACCCTTCTATGATGCATATGCTAAGTCTGTTCTGTAGGGTAAGACGATCATGAAGATCAGGAACCTGGTGTACTGAATCTGCTGACCGTTGATTATCTGATAGTATCAGAAGTTGAATTTTTGCAACCGGGAGAGATTAAGACTGTCGTTTTAAACTGACTAATACCCCTAGGTACGAGGAAATTCTCAAAAGTATTGCAATCTTTTCTTTTCTTTTCTTTTTTTGTAATTGAAAAAAAAAATATATGAAAAGGAGAAAAATATAACAAAAAAATCTAATATATTTAATAATCTTTCAATCTTAAGGAGTTCAATTTTTATTTTTTTTTCATATTTCCCTATTGGTTTATTTATTATGTTGAATTTTAAGCAGTTATTATTAGAAAAAGTATAAAAGATACACCTTTTAACTACTTAAGTTTTTAAAAAATTAAAACTTAACAACTCTATCAAAAATATAAATATAAATAAAGACAAAAAAAAAAGAATGAAGTTTGCAAAGCAAGAAAGCCCAATGCTCTGATCTCCGACTCTCCTTTGGTCTCTAACTTCTTAAGGCAGTGTTTGTTTGACCGGATAAGGAGGGAGATTGGATTTCTATATCCGGTCCCCACTCTTATCCGGTGTTTGATAGTGGTTCGGGATCGGATATAAAAATCTAATTACCAAATCTTATACAGTCATTTACTTTTATTTTTAATTCCGGAGAAATTCACGGAATTAGAAGACCGGACGGGAATTTCTTTGACTCACGCATATCAACTTGCTCCCCCTGTTCCTCTTCGCGAATCTCACTTGGAATTTGCGAATTGACTTCCAACCAAGCTGGTCCCCATCTTCCTCTTCGCGCATATCGACAGGTTTTTGCATTTTTTTTTCTTCCAATCTAGTTTTTGCATATCTTTTACTTCCAATCTGGTTTTTTTGTGGTGTCCAATTCTTTATTATAAAACATCTTTTGATTTTGTTCATTCTCTCTTTGAATCCCTCTAGAAGCACTTCCTTGTAATTGTTGTCCTTCTCTTTCTTCCTCAGCTACCCAAATGAATGGACAGCCAGAGGCTTCAAGACCATAAAGTGATTTCTCTAAGCTGTGTGGCTGAGAACTTGGCATAAATCACATAGTCATCTTCTTTGGAATTTAGCCATTCAACGACCTCAATGTGCTCACCCACAATGTTGAACCTCTTGGCTTTGTCATATAGTTTTTATTTATTTATTTAATTTTTGTTGTGATAAAACATACATCTAGGTATGATCAATCTGTTGTGATAATTTATAATTTTGATATAGATAGAATTTTGGATTTATATACGGATAGAATTTTGCAATTCTTATGTGAAAGTCATTGTTTTTGTGCTTTTGAACTTGGTTTCCATTTGAGAAAATTTTCAACCTGCAATAAACAAGGAGCTGTGCTCACTGTCTTTAGCACTGTCACATTGAATATTCCTCTAAAAAGATGGCTTTAGATGCTTTGTGAACTTGAATATTCCTCCATTGTCACTGTCTTTCACACAACACTTGGAAAAAAAAAGAAAGAAAAAGAAACCCACTGCAACCATTAAATTAGACCAATCGAACGGTTAGAACTATCCCACATAATTTGCAATTTTTGTTTTTTTCCTTTTTCTTTGCTTTTTTTTTTTCCGTTGAAATTTCAGCTTATTTCTGAATATTAATTTTAAAGTATTTCTATTTTCAAACTCTTTTTTCATGTGATGATTCTTAATTGATTTGAGCCGTAAACAAACTGAGTTTTGATCTGGATTGGAAACTAAAAATGTTAGAGATAGTGAATAGTTAGAGAGACTGATGATTTTTTATTACTTTTCGATTGTTTTTGGTTGCTTCCACTGAAAGTTATTTGGTGCTTTCTTTCATTACTTTTAGTAATTTTCCTTGTTTAATTGTACTTGTTTAATTGTATATTATATTTGTTTGATAATCTTTCCTTTTAAATATTGTTTATAGGTGTGCTATTAAATCAACTTATGCCATCTCATTTAACTTTTATGTATTCACCATTTTAATTGTCGGTTGTACAGTTGAAGTAGTTATTATAAATATACTAGCACAATTATATTAAATTAATTTTTTTTTAGTTTTAGTAGCTGTTTCTGTTGTTGTGAACAATTATGATATATTTGTATTAAATTATGTTCAATATTTTCTAAATGACATAACATGGAGTATGTTTAAATTTATAATTAGAAATATATTACAATATATTTTATGTATGATGTTTATTTAAATTAATAATTAAAATTATATTTTATAATATAACATAAAAATTATAAAAAATATTATTAAATTATAATACAATCCAGTTCAGTACAAGATTGTACCAAATATAGTATATCAAATCATATCATCTAATACAAGACTATACCAAATATAAGACAGAATTTAAAAAATTCAATCATGTTATATCTAATTTGATCCAATTATAGCTGCTATATCCGATCTGATCCTGCATACCAAACCCAGCTTTAAATCTCACCTGTCCATAATATGAGCATTATTTTCCCATGTATTTGGAGAGCAAATTTGTCTTTTTACATGCCAACTTCTTGAATAACAAAATATGAATTTTTTTAACCGAAATAAAATCAAAGATTACTTTGGTATTAAGAGTCAAAAACTTACGGGTTTTTTTCCAAAATTTTGCTGGACGAAAAATCAAGAAGGGATTGATCTTGAGGATTATACGATGGTGACATGGAGAATAATGAATCAATTCCAGAATTTCGTTAGTGATTTTTGTCTATTTTTAATTGCATATATAACAGAGAAAAAGACCAATTTACCTTTCAAATACTTAAAAAATAGCGGTCATTTGATAGGCACGTGAGACTTAACAGCACTTCATTAACACTATTGGCGACGCGTGTGCTTGTAACGTGGGTGCTATACATGTGCCCAAACTCAGTAGCTGTCTTCTTGTTCCGTGTTTGGTTTGTTGGATTTTGTTTTCCCCGGTGAATTGGTTTGTTGGATTTTCATGTATATTTTTTGTTATAATCGTACAGCTAGTGACTCTCTTGCTTTTCCCCGTAATAAAATATAATTGTTGTCCAGAAAGGAGTAAATCCATAGTCCATTCATAATCCACCCTTAAAATTAACCAAAATTAGAAAAAAAATGGTTTAGCCCAAAATATTTATTGTCAGTGCCTTCTTAGACAGAAAGCGACATAATTTGATTATATATGAATAGAGGATATTCGGATATGAGAGAGTAATTATGGCGCTTGGCCAATAATGGTTGAATATATGGAATTTTCAGACCCATACACTTGTTTTACAATAGCAAGTCGATTTATTAAAAAAAAAAAAAGCAATTTTTGTTGTTGTTATGATGATAAATAATATTTAACTTTTTTTAAAAGGTTGAATATGATAGATATTTTTTTTTAGTAGTGATATTCCATTACTAATAACGACAGAAATATAGTTTTTTTTTTTTGTCTTTTAATAGATTAAAAGTAGAATTTAATAATGGATTCCAACATGGATCACACATTGTAGAAACGACAAATATGTCAAGCAACAGTAAATGCCTATGAAATTAACACGTATACGTGTAGATATTTTTGTTAAATTAAAGTATTAAGAAACGAATTATGGTATCCTATACGTCATAATATTAAATCAGCATAAAGAGCAATCAAGAACACGAGGGTCAACAAACATTAGTTAGATAACGAAGAACTTCTTCAGAGACTAACCAAAAATTTATGATCCCATTAATCAATCCAAGTCTTTCCATAATACATAAAAGATCTGTATTTATAATAAACTTAGATCGAACTCCAAACAGCATTAAGATATTAATTTTCTAGCAAAGATAATGAAAAGTCACAAAAACTATTTTGCCGAAACTTATCTTAAACTTAATTAGAATTTAGAAACATAAATTATTGATGCTAATTAAAAGAAAGCACAAATAAATAAGATTCCTAGCTGTATTGCTCCTGAAACACTATTCATGTGCATTTCAGAATATATCCCTTCAGTAAATGGCCATCTTCCTCTAGAAGACTCCAAATTTTGCATTGTTTGTTTTGTTGGAAACTAGACACATATAGCTCTCCAACCATATAAATATTAATAGCTAAAACTTCACCAATTGATACAGTATTTAGCTCAAACCTGACCCTTAAAACTGAAGCTTCAAAATCTGTACTTTAACTAAGCTAAATACCTAGCTTTGAAAACACTCCCGTATCAATAAGAATATATCGAGGTCGCCATCTCATATTCAAGTGCAAACTCATGCACAGAAAAATATTTTTATAGGATGGACATATACATCCTTCCACTCACAAACTTGTAGGATTCATTATGTTGATCCAATAAATGAATATAAATGGACGGACGTATAAAAAATTTATTTGCTGTAGGCAGAACCAGAATTTTGAAAGTGTAAAGGAAATTAACAATATAACTAAAAGTTAAAATTTTTAATATTATAAATTTGTGAAAAATTGAAGCACACATGAAGAATGAAAATTAAATCTCAAACTAAAAAGTTAGGCATTTAAAAAGAAGTTACAAACTCTCTAGAATACTAAAACGTATAAAACTCAAATTCAATTTGAGGAAAACTTATTTGAAAATTAATAGAGAGTGTTTGTGTGAGAGAAAAAAATATTTATAGAAGATAAAAATCTAATGAATAATAAATACAAAATCGAATTTGTGGGGGTTAAAAACATAAAAGTCTAATTAAGCAATTTTTTATTTTGAAAATTTGAAATACATGGAGGAAATTAAAAAAATATATATTATTTGCCACTGCTGACAAATATCATTAATAAATCCATATACCATTTTAAAATTTAAATTGTGATCCAAAAGTGTTCATTTTCACCAATTAGGATTTTAGAATAAAAACCAATACATAATTAATTTAATATTAGCAATTTCAATATCAGCAATAGTTTCACTTGTGATTAATGAGAAATGTCAAACTCAGTTAAAAAGGCCAACTGCCCAATCGATCCTTAGATCTGGCAGTACTGCCACTGATGTCCATGTTCAATGCTTTCTATCTTCTCTATTCCCTTCATGAGAGTTTCTCTAAGTCAGCTTCCGATTATATTTAGATTTGTATGTATAATTGGAGTTACAAAGACCCAAGTCCGAGACGCTGCAAGTAGAAATTGTATATGAATTGAAAGAAATATTAAACACGCCAAAAAGTGAACTATAAAAAAGTTATAAGAAAAATTGATTTCAGCGTATCTTTATATATATTTCATTTGATAACACTTTTTAAAAAAAATATATAAAATAAGAAGACTTGTTGATAATTGATGAACTATTTTTATTTGTTTAATTAATACATGAACACACTGTTTGCTGAAAAGGATTAAATTGAATTAGATATTGGACTATTTTATAAATACAATCCAATTTGATTAAACAATATTTGAAATAGTCTAAATTATAATTTAGTTAGTCCCAACATGTTCGACTCAACCTTTAATTTAATTATACATTGCCTATGTATGTATATAATCATATGCTAATTTAGAAGTGAAATTCTTCAGAAAAAGGATAAATTTCATCAGAGATATTTTTTTTTCTTGATAATGAAGGTGGGGACAGTAATTCATCAAATTGATTGATTTGATACAATATGATTCGTATACTTCCATAAAATATCATTTATTAATGTTTCCAACATTAGATAAGTATGACTGTTTTGGTAATTAATTTATATAAACAGGAAAAGAAAAGGCATATAAATTGATATAAATAATAATTTAATTCGGCATTTTATACATGCATTTAAATTATCCTAGGAATGGGGATTGAAGATCTCAATTTATAAATTCATTTGTTTAGCAAACACTTTTTTTTTTGTAAAAATTTGTTTAGTAAACACTTATATATGTAAGAGTCTCCTATTATGTGGTTAATTCTGATTGGTTCAGTAACAAAGAGGCATTAAAACTTTAAATAATTAGTGGCGGCAGGTAATACGTGATTGTCTGCATGTGTTTTATTCCCTAAACAATATCACATAATTGTGCTCAATAATCTTGTTTAATGCAAAAAACTTAACAAACGCAGAGTAAAACAGAGTAGGAAATTTTAACCAGAGTGATTGCAGGGGAGGGGACCAACAGAGGCGTACGTCCACATCAAAGCTGGCCCACACAAACAATGGCCCTCGCACTCCTCCCCCCCCTACCCCTATAAGAAGAAGCCACGTTACTTGTAATTCGATCCCATGCAAACCCCTCCTGCTCTCTCGCTTTTCTGAATCTGTGCAACTACTGTTCTCTTCCGCTCAATTTCCAATGGCCGGAACTGCCCCTGTCTTGACCCAGAATCTTCCTTCTCAACCCACAAACACCCACTCTTTCGTCCACACTGACTCCTCCCCTGAAGCAATTATAGCTTTTGATGATCAAATCCCCACCGTTGATTACCAACTTCTCTTCGTTGATGATCATGATCAGCGTTCCAAGGCTCTTGCCGAGCTTGGCCAAATCTGCGAGGAGTACGGCTTTTTCTATGTATGATTGCTTTACTCACAACATACTGTTTACATGACTATTTGTGATCATTCCGTTTTTACAAACATTAAATTTAGAATGTGTATATATATATATATTTTTATTTTTATTTTCAATTTTTAGTTTTTATATGCTATTATAGAAAATCCAGTTTCAGGATATATAATAATTCCAAGCCGATCAATTAGAAATGGAAGCGCAGTATTGGTTACGAGTACGCTGATTCTAATTTCTTTTGGAGTAGAAAAATGGAAAGGATAGTCGTTTTGTTCAAATTTCTCATACATATTATTCTGCATAGGAATTTCTTTTCCCTGTGTTTTTTGGCATATTTTAGTGTGGTCCTTGCATGTTTAAGTGACGAGGTGGATGTGTTTGGCAGCTGGTAAATCATGGTATACCAGAGAGCGTGATGGAGCGAGCACTGAAGGGGGTTTCTGATTTCTTTTATCTGGCGGATGAGGAAAAAATGGAGTATGAGAAAAAGGATTCAACGGACAGGATAAGGTGGGGCCTGGGATTCTCTCCTGGGGACCACCAAATGGTCGAAAGGGAGTACCTCAAAGTTCTCCCACATCCTAAGTTTCAACGCCCTACCAAACCACCTGGCTTCGGGTACGCACGCCACCTATGTAGATTGCATATCCAAATTTCATCAGCTATGCCGCATATCTAATATCTAATTATAAAAATTATAATTTTGACCAAAAATAAATAAATTATAAAAATTATAAATAACGATTATTTACCAAAAAAATATATATAAAAAAACGATTATCAAAATATAACCCTCTTAAATTCACCAAAAAAAAATATATATATTACTCTTTAGCTATGAAAGCAAATTTAATTTTTGAATCTGACAGTTTGCACTCTTTCAGGTATAAGACGACAGATAGACTGTGAAAACTTTTTTAAAATTTAAAATTATAAAAAAGTTTATTACAAGAGAAATAAATAACTCGAAATAAAAAAGTAATTGGTCTGTTTCAAAAAAAAAAACAGAAAAATAAAATGGAATTAAATAAGTTAAATGGGTGTGTATGCATATTAAACGTAATTTTTTTTATAATAATATTTAACATAGTTTTGTTTGTGAAAATATACAACTGATCATATGGAAAAATGAGCAAACTAAAATTTAATTTGGGACATATTTGACAAACAGTGATGCCCTAGAAGACTATTACAAAAGGGACCGAGAGGTGATATTGAATTTGGCAAGAGCTGTGTCAAAAACATTGGGATATGAAGAATCATACATAGAAAAGGTATTTAAACTGGAACAAGGAGCTGATGTATCAGCCATGAACGTCTATCCTCCGGGGTTCCAGTCAACCACTCCAATTGGTCTGCCGGCTCATTTCGATCCTGGTTACCTTGTTTCCCTCATCCAAAACGTGAACGGTGGTCTCCAAATTTTCCACAAAGGAAGGTGGATCAATGCTAATATGCCCCCTAATGCCATTTTCATTAACAACGGCGATCATCTTGAGGTAATTAATTAACATTCATTTTTACCAAATATGATTAATTATTCTTCATTACCATATATTTATTTTTCTTTATTTTATATATATATAGAATTTTGTTATAAAGTACACATGTTTAGAGCTTATGGAGCCAACATATATATATTTTAATTTTTTTACTAAATATTTTTAAATATTATAAATTTTAAAAATTTACAAAAAAAATATATGACTAAAATACTAAAACATACTTTATGTTTATAAAATATTCTTTTTGTTTTTTATTTTTTTTAACTTAATAATTCTAAATATTATAAAATTTAAAATCAAATTAAAATTAATTAATTAAAATGTTTTTGCTAGAGAAGTATATTTTATAACAAATATAAATATATATAACAAAAAAAATTAATTAAAAATTGTTATTGAATTTATAGATTCTAACAAACGGGAAGTACAAGAGTCCAATGCATAGAGTGATCCTGAACAACAAGGTAAGGAGAGTGTCTGTGCCGACTGTTCATGGACCGTCGTTGGACACGTTTGTGAGACCAGCAGCTGAGTTTGTGAATGAGTTTCACCCACCTGCATACAAAGGGATGGTCTACAAAGATAGCTTGGAAGCTAATGGTTACCACGAGATTGATGGAAAATCCTCCATTGCACAACTTCGTCTATGATCCTATCTAAACGAATACATATTAAATAAATGCTTGCTTGCAAGGGGTTCAGCAAATATTATATTTTAAGATGGTGTGTTAATTGTGTTAAAAAAAAAAAAAAAAAAGATGGTGTGCCAATTAAAATGGTATTATATATATGTAACAAATTATTATGTACTGTTGCTTTGTGGACGGAAATTATCGTATATCGTGCTCAAAGAATAAAATATTGTACGTAATTAATGGTATCCATTAAATAAGGTCGTCCACATGTCCATATGTACGTCCCTTTGATAAACATTATATATTGTTTCTGGTTTAGTTTGTATGTCTGCAGTATATTATGTGGCTTCATTAGACCTAACCTAATTGTAGCACATTCATTTCCCAGTTAAAAGAATCGAAAAAACAAAGAAGAAGAAAAAAAAAAGTACTCCTTAATTCAGCGACACTTCAGTGGCCAAATCCACTTACTCCGTCCCATAAGGAGGGTTTAAGATTCAAGTAATTTAACAGAAATTAAGTAGCACAATAGGGAAAAAATAAAAAAAGGGGGAGGGGGGGAAAGAAACAAAAAATATGTAATAATCAAAGCAAAAGACATATAAGTGCCCTCAAACAGAGAAAAATGTTGAATCACGCCATTGAATGAAGATAAATTTAGTGAATTTCTAATAATAATACTATATTCAATTGATTTTAATTTACAATTTTTTATTTTAATAATTGGAAGAGTATCATTTATTTGCATCGAGTCTTCTCACTTACTCTTTTTGGTAAATGGAGTCTTCTCACTTACTCATTAAGCAAGTTGAGCTGCTTTGGCTGGCAAAGGGATGATATGAGAATTACCTAGATTGGAGACTATATGCAGATGACGACGCTAATGTCAATTGCAAAAAAAATATATATATACACACGGTAATATGGGCTCATAAGATGCACACTAATTGCAGGAATTTGGGCTCATAAGTTGCCCAAAAAGTAATACTCTTGCCAAGGCTCATTGTTATGTTCAGGCCTAAAATAAAAATAGAAGCCCATTACTCTGGCCATAAGCTACGGCAGCCCCAGCTCGCAATCACAGGGGCCCGCCCTGCGGGGCCAGAGTGGGCTCAGCGGTCAGGTTAGCCCCCCATCATGAAATAGTAAATTCTATCTTGATTAAAAAATAATTGATCAAAAGGTAAAAAACAAAAAAACAGTTATAATAGGACTTTAATCATTCAATAATGCAGCAGTCATCTCCTGCTTCATTATTTTGATTCATCTGGGAATAACAATTGAAAAAATAGATATTCAATTTTTTTGCACAGAGAATATACACATGATACTGCAATTTTTTGCTGCGATACTCTACTATATAGAATATCTAATGGTTTTACAAAGTTGCTGGCTTATTGAGTACCAAAATTCCCATTTCAAATCCATATTCAGAAAGTAATGCAAACTTTGAACCAATTTTACAATCTTCGGGTTCGGATATTGAACAAAGACTAGTAATTATTACTGTCAAATTGATGGAGAATTTATTGTTAGAATTAGTGGTAGACAAAACCAAACCAAATAGTTAATTTTGGTTTGGTTTGATCTGGTCTGTATAAAGTAACTAATTTAGTTAGGTTGATTATGTAAAAAAATTATAACTAACAGTTTAGTTTGCGGTTTATGTGATTTTCAGACCGAACATACTTAAACTGTCTACTAATATATAATATATTTTTAATATGTTTGATTACTAATGATAAATATTTTTTATGTTTATGATGTGTTGTGCAATTTTTAGTTTGGATTGTAATATTTTTAATTTGAACTTTGAATTGTAATATTTTTATGTTGAACTTAGTATTGTAATATTGAAATTAGTTTATACTATATTATTAAATTAAGTTTGGACTGTATCATTAAATGATGGATCATTGATTTATATTTTACTTAGAGTTTGGATTATAATATGTTAGATGAATAATTGAATTGATATTTCATTAATAATCATATTATTTAACTTTTAGTTAGTTTGTAATGTATGAAACAAATGGAAATGCAAAGAAAAATGGATTGCAAGCCTGCAACAATAACAAATGAGTTAAGACCTAAACCGTTCAACTGAACAAAACTAAATCGTTCATGAAGGATTTGGTTTTGTTTTGTTTTGTTTGAATGGTTATAACGGTTTAGTTTGGTTTGTTACTAAACTAAACCGCTAACTACGATTTAATTTAAATTTTTACAGAAAAATCGCTCAAACCTAACTGCGTCCATCTTTAGGGAAAATAAAAGTATGTTCTGATTTAGAAGTTTACAATTTATGTAATACATATGCTTAAAAAATGATTTTAGTATTCGCATATTCAAAGAGATGCATTGAATAATTTAAATTTTTTTTAGCATTATAAATTGTAAATTTTAGCTTCAAAATAAGCTTGTTACAATTTTATTTATGTAATTTTTTATGTTAAAGCTTATGCCCATAGGGCACGTTTGGCATACAAAATAGTTATTCATAGAAATATCTATTTATAAGAATTAATAATGAAAAAATGAATAGATATTCCTATTGACATGTTTGGTTATTATATTGAATTAGATTTAATGTCTAATCTCTTTAAACATTTAATTTTTTCCAAAAATATCAAATTTAGTAAAAATTAATTAAAAATGAAACTGTATAGTTATTTATGTAATTTTATTATTAGATAATCAAGTATATATTTAAATATATTTTTAAATACAGTCAGAATATTTATGTTTGAAATGAAGAAAAAGCAATTCAGAACAATATATGCTTTTTTAGATGAGAGAATAAATATTCGTATGCAATTGATATTTTTTGATATTAAAAATATGCCAAACATAAAAATAATTAGTCTTATACAATAACAATTTTATTTTTACATTTATTCTGCAAATTAAATATGTGTTTTAGTTTTTTTTTAACTAAAAAGAAAAAAAAGGGAAAATCCGGCTGGAGAAAATGAGAAAATAAATAATTTTTTTTTAAAAAAATCCGAAAATAATATGGGCTAATGAAAAGCAGAGGGAAAACTGAAAAGGGTGGGGCTAAAAACTAAAATAGAAACACGTGTTTTTATTTATAATATTGGAAAGAGGAAATAGAAAGTAAGAAAATAATAAAATAAAATAAAAAAATGAGCTGGAGAAGAGAGATGACATGGCGTCAGCTGAAAACAGAAATAGGACTACGTGTTTTTATACGAGTGGCTGGTCGGACCAAATAGAATTATGAAACGGCCTAGAGCATCTCGAATATATAGTTGATTGTATATGTTAGGGGTGTGCATAGGTTATGATCCGATCTATTTTGGAAATAACCAATCCGATCCAATTAGTGATTGGTTTTTTGTTTTCTAATCCGATCCGATCCGATCTATACATTAAATCCAATCTAATCCAATCCAATTAGTAATTGGATTGGATCGGTTTGGTTGATTGGTTTCGCTTAAATTTTTATTTAATTTTTTTAGACTTTTTAAAATTTAATTTTTGAGCTTTTTTTACTTTGAATATTTAACATTTGAGCTATTTTTTGTACCAAAAATTTGTTGTACTTAAATTTTGTTTAAAAAATTATGTTTTTTTCAAAACCTAACACATAAAGTGCCCACTAAGTAATCCATAAAAAAATTATATGTTTTTTTCCCATTAAGTAATCCATAAAAAATTATATGTTTTTTCAAAACCTAACACATAAATGATTAAAAAAATAACATGACAAATAAATATATTAAACTAAAACAAAATTACTATACTAATATAATAATCGAGTAATCCAACTCTAAATTTAAGCTAATATAACAAAGCCTACATACTTATAATATTAAACTAATTTTCATATGTTTTGTAAAAAATAAATAAATAAATAAAAAAGTGGTCGGTTTGGATTAGATCGGTTTTGGTCAGTTTTTAACACTCCAAACTGAACCGACCTTCGGTTTTTAATTTTTCATAACCGATCCAATCCAATTACACTAAAATAACCGATCCGATCAGGTTGGATTGGATTGGATTGGATCAGTTGTTTTAATCGGTTAGTCGGTTTTTTTGCACACCTCTAATTTTGACAAATATATTGTTCCTATAAACACCAATGAAGACTATTTCAGCTCGAATTCAAACTTCACTCCAGGCTCCACCTGTATAATAACAACATTTCAATTTCCAGCTACTAAAGGTTTCAACTACTTCCATGTTTCTGCATGAATGCTTCATTTTATGGTCATTCCCAACTTAGTACTTGACGTACGGCTTCCGATACATTTAGACTTTCAAAATTACCATCACTTATTAATATTGAACTTGGCTTGCAACAAACCTATACATAGGCCCAACCAGAGCTTTTTGTGTCCGCAAATTTTAAATTTTTTTCATCCGGAATCTCACGGTGAATTTTATCCGCGGTGAATAAAATTTTCACATTTACGACCGACAAAATTCTTATTGAATGAGAATTCTGAATGAAAAATAAATAAAAAATTCAGAATTTCTGAATCTAAAAAAAATTGGGCCCAACCACAAACATTTATGATAAAGCAGTTTTAAGTTCCCTGACCGACCTTTTTTGGTAATAATTTATTTTTGTGCTTAATTATGAGAAAAGCTACTAATAATATATATGATAATATATAGTTTGATTTATACATATACATATATATATATATATATATATAATTTTGTTACAATAGAGGACGGTGCCTACTGTTTGATGGAGGACAATTAACTATAAATGGACTCACTAAACAGTGCTAAAATTTTATCAACATTTTTTAAATCGAGAAGTCATAGTAGCAAATATAAAAATCATGTTAAATTACCAAAATACTAAAAAGTATGAAGGCAACGGTTCAAAAAATCATGATATTTTTAACATTAAATTTTAGTACATATTTTGCATTTTTTTTTATTAACTATATAAATATATAGAAAAATAAAGATTTTATGTTATGTTTTAAATTTTAGTATATATTTTGCATTGTTTTTTGTATTATCTATATAAATATATACAATAATAAAGATGTTATATTATGTTTTAATTTACTTATTATCCTATTTGGTTTATAATCGTGTAATATGTTAATGTAAAATCTGCATCAATAGTTAATCGTTCATTCGACATTATTATTGAAAAATCTATAAAATTCAATATATATAAAATATTGTCAGAGGCCTTAATCAGTACCGATATGACGACGCAAAAGCTCACTGACAATTAAATCAGCAAAAAAAATTTATATGCTATAATTTCTAGAATGAGATCATAAAGATAAAAAAAAAATATATTGAAAGAGTATAGAAACAAAGTAATACAAAATATGTGAGTTCAGTCTCTTTTATATAAGCATAAAAAAGTTTATTTATAAAGGAAAACTCTGACATGCTCTCAATTTAAATAGATACCACACAGCATTTTAAACTATTTAATATTAATTTTTAAATTAATAAATAATATATTGAGTTTTATGCACGTAGATTATTTTACCCACACATAATATATAAAATGTATTAAAAAAAAGCAAATAATGATCTCCGTTTTGTCGAAATATATGTAGAAACACATGTTGAACAAGTAAAGTTAGTACATTTTTATCAAAAAAAAAAGTAAAGTTAGTACATAAAAAAAGAAAAAAAAGTAATGTAACTATTACGTTGACAGATTCAAAGTACTCACTTTATTTAATTCTTTTTCCAAAAAATATATTCATTTTGATTTTAATTTTATAAATGAAATAAATAAAATGTTTTATTTAAAAAATAATTATATATATTTTTTTTTATCAAAGATGAGAGTTAAGCCTTCCATCAAACCCTAGAAAAAAAGAAAACAAAGAAGAAAAAAGACCAACTTCTCTCTTTCAAATTCCCAACAAATATCATAAAACAATAACTTTCGTTGTCCATTCCAAAATTTGCTCATATTCCATTTAAAATTTAAAAAATAATAAACAAACAAATAAGAAAAAAAAATTGGCTTACCCAAAACCAAAGTTGCTCAGGTGCTCTGCTTTTTATGATCTGCTATATCTGCAAAATTGCAAAGAAAAATAAGAAGAAAAAGAATAACAAAAAAACTTGCTCTGCTTTTTGGACCATCGACTACTGAAGAATAAAGAAGGATAACGGGGGTTCTGTCTTCAGAAATTTTTATTTTTTTTTATTCATCCATCTGCTGAGTAGAAGAAAAATGGGATCTGTCTGATTCCCAAAGTTGTTGTTTTTTTCTGTTTTTTGTTTTTTGTTTTTTTTAAAAACATTTTGGCATGCTTACCTATTATTATATCTAATATTCCATTAATTATAATTTTGTGCGACTTCAATTTTTACCCTTTTTTATTTAACTTTAAAAAAATGCTAATTTTTCTGGATATTTTAAAATATTTAATATTTCTGAGTATTTTCAAATATAATTTAAAATTGAATTAAATCTAAGAGATGTATGTGATATTAACCCAATTAATATATTGCAGCCAAAGCACAACTTGTAAGACGATTTTTGGAAGTCTATAAGGTGGGCAATAATTAGAATACGGTCAAGTAAATTTTCCACAAGCTTTTTGACTTGGAAAGACAAAACAAAAGTTTTAATATTAACCAATTAATTGAATTGTAAACTTGAAATACATTTTTTGAAAATTTTTAGTGGGTGCTACAGTAGAAGATAATTAAAAGATTGTTTTTAAAACGAATAATGTTACAATTAGATCTGGTAAAATATTACACAATACGATAATTTATAAGTTTAGATTTAAGATATCAGATCGAATTGATATCAGTGTCACACGATAAGACACGATAAAAAAATAGATTGAAACAGATTACAACACGTTAACATGATGTGTCACGATAAAATACGATAAAAAATATTAATTTAATTATTTTTTTATAACTAATTTTTTACATTATTTTTTAAAA